>JARHVA010000137.1:5130000-5210000 GCA_037957365.1 Torreya grandis | reverse complement strand
TGGAATATGCACTACCAAGAACATTCAAAATTACATTTGTGTTCAAATATTTTTTCTTAGAGATAATTTTTCATGAAATTCACAAGAATGGTGGTTAAGTGACTAATTTTATTATAGTTCATACACTACTCTACCACCAATGTCATTACTAATGATTTCTTTCAACTAAAGGAGAAATCCTTTCTCGATGACCAATATTTTCCATACACACAATACCCAACTCTATAAATATGTTGAACTATATGTCTCAACAATTTTTCTTATACAACCTTTGCTATCACCAATTTTTCTCCTCCCATTTGGAGATTAATCTTTGGTGATTTGATAAAAATGTATGATTCTTTAGAAAACTAGAAATTTTTTATTTAGTTGGTTGCTTATGAGTTATAACAGTCATCATCCAAGCAAGGAAGAAAATGAAGAGTCCTTAATTTTTCCATTTTACTCCCTCCCTATCATATCTTCAAAGATTTAAAATTTACAATTTCAAAAAATTAAGGACAGGTATGCCTTTATCTTAACAAGTGATCAACAATAAAACATTATTTGATTTTTTCTATACCAACAAGATATATATTCAACTTTGATTAATATTAATCACATTAATTAGAGGCATTACGAAAGACATTCAGGTCCATCCCAATCCAGAATGAACAACAATCTTTAACCTTTGAGGAATCATTCCAATTATAATATTAAAAAGAGATTATTTTCCCCACACCATACTAATTACATTAAATCATGGAGTTCTATCCTCAAATGGTTGCCTTCAATCAGGGTAGGTTCAAAGTTTAGTCCAACTACCAAACCTTCTTGAACAGTTTCCCCATGCCTACATTTTATCTTTGCTTGTCAGAGCATGCTTAATAAGGATTTTTATAGCATTTGGGGAAAAAATTAAATTGTATTATAGGTTTTTAAAGTTAAATCATTTAATCAAATAATGTTTTTCACCTAACCATAAAATTGAGATATTAACTCTTTTACCCAAGCATCACATACTTCAATATACATTATTAACTCCAATATGAATAGTGGTGCTAATTAAATTTAAGCAAATCATTAAAAACCGAATCAACCATTTTAAAAAATTGAACTAGATGTTTTAAATTTTTAAAATACTTCAACATTCATCATTTTGTAACAATAAATAATCAATAAAAGAAAAAATAGTTCCAAGGAATAATCAAAATTCTTTAAGATAAATGTATAACCATGAATAATAGCAATATATCCACTTAATGCAATAAAATAAGATGAACCTGAGTGAGAGGTTATGATAAATTTGAAGTTTCATTACTAATTAATTCCCATTCAATATTTGTGCCTTCTAATTTAAACTGAAACTATAGTTTAACTTTAAACACCAAGAAATGCATAGAATAGGGAATGATTGCCTTCATGTTTATATAATAATGATATAACATGTTACGATCCTAAAATTACTATAATGATACATTACTAGGTGCCTAAATAACTCATTTACACTAGTATAATATAATTACAATCAACCCTAAAACTCATTTAATGATTACATTTTGTTTAAGCTATCAATGAAACAGGTACAAAGATCAATATTGAAATCAACTTCCATTTACATGTATCTGAATAACAACTCCTCTATGAAACCACTGATGAAAATTGGGGAGAATAAAATAATCCCAACCATTTGTGGCCCTTACCACCCCAATCATCATCCATGAGATTGCAAGAGTCCTTCAAACAAAATCATGATACAATAAAAGTATAAAATATTATAAATGAATGTCTGAGAGAGTAATCATTCTTCCACCAATTGAAGTAGGCTTTATTTCAAACAAGGGAAACACTACATAAAACAACAAGTGAAAACATACATCCATGAGCTCAAGAAACTAGGCACTTTGATAAACAAGGAAGGCATCCATCTAGGGCTACAACCTTGATCAATATATATACTACCATATGAGGGCAAAACTAGTAGGCTTTACAAAAAATAAATGATGGAACAACTATGGTTTTCTACCATTCACAAATCCAAATCAAACACAACCATTCTTCAATCAAGCATAGCACCAAAATCAAGAAATAAATGGGGGAGATAAATTTTATGCTTGACATAGAGGACTACATGGGGGAGATGTGAAGAATAAGGAGTCATACAAGGCACTGAAAGCCTGTAATAACTCCCATTCTACCTTCCTCAGATAATTTCATTTACCAAACATATCATGGCACTCTAATTTAGAATTTAAAAAACAAAATGAGGAGGAGAGAGAAACTAAAATAACCAGTTAGTCGACTCTCAATCAACTACTATGTGTAAGAATGTTGTTTCCTTTTGGCTATCTCATTTGCTCAATTATACTTTTTGAAAATTTCAAAATGCACTATATATCCAAAGGAAAATTTCTCCAAAAAATATGTTAACTAAAATTTTTTAGATAGGTTCAAGTGGAGGCCCAAAATGGAAATGCTATGTAATGCCTCAACATATATTCTTCCCCCAAAACTCATATAGTAGGGCTCAACCCACTACTTTATCCATTATTCTTTCTTACCTCTAATTTCCTTCTATCTTTTCTATTCTCTTAGCTCAAGGTCAATGCCTTCATGGATTTTATATTAATCCAAATCTATTTTAATAATCATGATCACTTCATAATCAATTTACCTTTAAAATAATAAAACTCAGTTTACCTTTAAACCATAATGACTTGGCCTTCATGACATTTTAAAAGGTCAAGGCCTAAGACTAAGGTTCTTCTAATTATACCAAGCAATAAAAAATATCATAATGAAAATTAGTGCCAAAAATGCTTTTAAACCCCAAATAAATCTTGCAATATAGAAGTACACCCTAAAACATGCAATAATGAGCATAATTGGCACAATGCCAGTGACAATTTCTTCCACTGAACACAACACATACACATAATATTAGGTCATCACATTATGAAACAACACATAAGGAGTGGTGGAACTTTAAAAATGATTTTTTTCATTGTATTACTCTTTTATACCTATATGTCACTATTGTGAGGGTTCATTGGATTCTTCCATTATTATGCATAGGTCATTCTTTTGGTTTACCTACAATCATGAAAAACAACTTCTTGAACACCTTTATGAAGAGAGTAATCATAAAATCTATTGAATAATTTAAAAACCAATATAAAAAACTATCTAATATGAATAATAATGAAACAATGTTGAAGTACAAATTAAAATCAACAAGATAGTTCATAGAAATTAAGAAGGTAACTTATTACAATGGTGTTGCAAACACATTATTAAATGATATTCAAGGTGGGATATGACATTCAATCCACCTAAAAGAGGCTTAGTGTTAGGTCCTATAAAAAAAAATTGAGGATAGTAGCATCTGAAAATATTTTCATCTTCTTAGGTAGAAAATTTCTCACTAAACTAGTCATATTGGACTAACAGCTATTGAATGTCCCAGTTTAAAATTTAACACTACTATGGGTTGGGATATTTACTAGGTCCATTTGGATTGTATCCTCTTCTTCCACCTAGAGATTATTCCAATCCATTGAATCATAATATTCCATTCATTGTGTGTGAAATAGGAACACTAAATAAAACACAATACAAACCCTATGTATATAGTTTTCCAAGAAAGGTAGAGTCTCCAAAATAGAGTAGACCGTATACAATATTCACTTTATTAAAAAAAATGAGATATAATATAATTCAAATTACAAACACCCAATAATAACCTTAGCCATGAGACCAAAATAAATAAAGACCATCTTTCCCTTAGGGCTTAGTCATAACATAATAGAATAAGAAATTTCTTGTATTATATAACAAAATCTAGGTAACTATTTTCATTAAGTTTCTAAGCATAACAAGGAATGTACTAATATTTGGGTCTTCCAAAAGCATTCACAAATATTAAGTACCATAATAGTCACATACAAGGTACATGTAGTGACATGATTATTTATATGCAATTAAAAAATTCTAATCAAATTATGATCATGCATAGTTCAAACATATGTACACTAGCATGCTACATGTAACAAGTTGATGGGAAGCATCATAAAGATAGAGAATTACTTACTTATATCTCTATCCAAAGTATATAAAATGTTATCCATCTACAATACATAATTATGCAAATTAAGAAACATCCAATTTCTAACTTCATAACCCTACTGCCATATCTATTTATCTATAAACATAACAAGATACCATGAGGAATCACTATTTTTGATACTTCAAATCACAAACTAAGATTTCACTCATTCTAACCTAGATAATGATTTAAATGGGTATACATTCACACTAAGAACCTCTCTAGTGGAGATTCAATTGAGATAATAATATAAACATATTATAGAGATCCTACAAGATAATATGCATTCCTAGTAACAAATAACCCATATAGAAAACAATAGTTCCAAGGAACAATAAATCTTATGTAGAAAAAAATGTATAAGCCTAAATAAAAAATGTAAATTCATTTAATGCAATAAGATAAGATGAGTCTGAGTGAGAGGTTTCAAGAAAGACTAAGTGTCATAACTAATCCATTCTCATTCAATATATGTTCCTTATAAGTTAAACTAAAAATTAGGTTTAACTTTAAAGATAAATAAAAGCACAAAATAGGTCATGATTACCTTCATGTTTATATAAAATTGATATAACATGTTATAAGCCTTCTTAGAATACAATTTTAGACATCTAATTCCTAACACCATTTGTGTTGAAATTGTCAATATTACTTGATTTGAACTAAAATTCCCAATTTAGGCCAAAATCACTTAAATGTGCTAAATGGTTCGAGCTTGTCATATACAAGTGTTGATTTAGGCCAATGTATCCCTAAATACAGAAATTTATTTTATGTGATTCCTAACATTTCTTAAATTTTTTGAGTCAAAGTGATGATTTCACATTTTGGTGCCTTGGATCACTCTTTTCTTCTAATAGTTAGTATACATCATGTGCCTTTGTTATTTTATGTCAAAAACATCATAAATGGGATAACAGTCTATATGCATCTAACATCACCTTCCAATTCCTCCAGAGTCAAGTTAAGACCTAATAATATGACTTTCTAACCATGTTTGATTAATTTTGCACCAATTTCCAAAGAATTCCCCTCAAATTGATTAATCTTACTTAGGAAAATAAAACCAAATTATGAGCTTAAGTAAGAATTATATGGATCAAATTAAATATTTATTTATTGGAAATTGGTTTTGAATATCTGCATCACCTAATGACATAATAAATGGAGTGGCATCATTAAGCCATAAATGCAAAAAATATCAGGTTCATGGGCACCCATAGCTAATTAACGCCTCTTCTTCCTAAATATTTATGATGATATTCATAGATTTATTATGAAATATTAGATTAATTCATTGACACAAATCTCAATCTTGAGATGGATGGTCATGGTTGATCCTGACCCATTTGAAAAATCTATAAATAGAAGGGCATATAACATCATAATTAAGCTTATATTATGTAAACTTATCATGTATGATTCTATCCACAAGTCATTTGTGTATTTTGATTAATGCTTTATTTGAAATAGGATATCTTCATTTGATATTCATATTAGTGATTTTACATCATGAGCCTAGATTATGCATGGTGATCTTGAGATGATGGAGAAGATTGGCATCCATTCTTGTTAAAGACAAAAATACGAAATCAAGAGGGAAACCATGCTTGTAGCCACTTTTGGATGGTGGAATCATTTGGGAAGGTAATATGCATATGTGTTTTATTTCAATTGATTCTTATTATCATTTTCAAACTTGATTGAATAGGTTAACTTAGATTTTTAGTTATTATACATTATGTTGTGTTTTTTATGACTAATATTTGAACTAATCCTCTTTATAATTTAAAACTACATCTTGGCATGCCTAATGGGACCATAGCATCCATTCAAACAAGGAAGAAATATTGGAAATCTCATATTTCCATTTAAGTCATTAAAAAGTCCTTTAACAACAATTTTCAGGCTTATTTTCCCATGTTTCTAACATTTTTATCAACACATAGGTTACATAGTGACTAGCATCAGTTCTATGTGACAGGCATTAGTTGGGTAGTAGGGGAAAATACAACTAAAAATTTCACTTTTAGATCTTTATTCAATTTTATTTTTATCAAATTGAATTTTATAAGTCTCTAGTCTAAACATTTCTTGATCCAGAAGGTTTTTTTTTGGAGTTTTTATCCTAAAAGATGAGATAACAAGTATTTTCAAGCATAACATTTTTTCCTTCAGGTTTACAAGTGATTGTTATCTATTGGTTTCGACAAGAAATGGTTAGGATACGATCTACATTGGTCTTGTAGTGACTAAAATCATTCAATAGTGACTGGCATCAATCATTATGTTTTTCAAAAAACATAGACCCAAGAGCAATAAATCTAAAATTGCTTGTCTCATTTGAAAATATGCTTCAGAACTAAATAAGACTCTCTAATTTTTATTGCAAGACCTATGAGGAAAAATGTTTATTTGAGAATAATTAAGTCTTTTTAACATATTATTTGGTGTTTAAAAAAATTTAGAAACCTTCCCTTTGGTGTTTAAAAATAAAATTACATGGTTTATTTGATTTGTTAAGTGGATATTTTTCAATTTTTTTTAAAACTAAGGCCAAGGGGCCAAGAACATCACCAAACATTTCAATTCAGTGCTTACAACCAAACTCACATTAAAGTTGCAATCTTTTTCAAAAGTGTGTTTTATTTTATATAAGTCATCTATCACTTGATTTTTAAATTGTTTGAGCAAAAGGAATTGTGCATGTATGCTCTCTCCACATTCCCTATAAGGAACTTGGTGATCAAAAGCACCTTTTCATTGCAATTGTTCTTTTTTCCAAGGCATGAAAAGGAAGTTATCTAGGCTCTTCCCAAAACCCATATGGTTTGGGTGATCTAAAAACAACCCTAAAGCTTTTTTACTTAGATTTTATTTCATGCATTTTGGCTTGTGAGGGGAATGCCATTTCCTATAATGGGTTATCTAGGGAATAATTGACCCAAGGCTTCAGCTCTTGGTAGTGTTTTAACCCCACTCCACTATGGGGTATACAAATTGGGATATGCATACTGCAGAACTAGAAGGTTGAGTGACTAACCTCTCCTTTAGTAATGAAAGCCCAAGTCATGTTTGGTCAACCAAGGGATACCACTACGTAGTCCATGGATGTATCATCATGCAAAGGAATAGACCCTTTTATGATAAGTTTATTAGTATGAACTCAATTGATGTGATACATCTCTTGTGTTAACCACACATGGGACCATATAAATGGTCAAAAATTGTATGTTTTATAAAGCCCCACTTACTGCAAAGTATTATTGATGTAGGGTACTCCAAAAATTCAATGTCATCATATTTTCACGTGGAAGAATAGGGGTGTAAAATACCATACTATATAATTCCCTTTTATTTTGGATGAACACTTAATTTCCTTCTAAGTATACGTATATAGACAGACTTCAATAATACAAAGCAAACATTGTGAGTTTAGGGCTTAATATAATTACGTAGTTGCATTTTTATTTTTGTCTTAGATTACTTAGTCCTTGATTTGAGTCAAAACTTTCTTGTAAACACATGTCATAGCCAAAAAATATTTTCCATAATTTCTTAAACAAGGAGGCGTTATGTTGTCCAAGTGAAAATCAATCTTTTCCTTGTTCAAATTTGTCATCTTAAACATTGTGTATTATCATCTAATTGGTGTAGTTAGGCTACCCATTAAGTCTAAACCAGTTACAAAATCATCTTTAAGTCCTTCATTGATAGTTCAAATTCAAAATTGCACCTTTCTTAGTTCATAAGGTTGGCATGTTAAATTGGGTTCACCATTTTCACTTGACTTGAGGGAACTTGGTTTCAATTTCTAATTTGGCTTGAAGTCCATTTATAGAATCATTATAATTTTATCATTGGTAAACTTAAGTCATATTGTGCATTTATTGCACTCTAAATTCTAGAACAACATATTATACTACCATTCTTATTACCATGTAGCAGTGTTGTGCTACCCATTTGGTTCTAGTTTTATATTTAAGAACTATTACATGTTTTCACATCATGAGTTTCTTGGTTTTCATTGTATCATTACTAATATGAAGGGAGTTCTTCAAGTATTCTACTAAAAAATCATCAAAGTTGAGCTAGGTTTACAATATTGATGTATCTCTAAATCTAGGCTTTGGTGTACTAGTTTACACTTTAGATTCTTGAGTTATCATACTTTCTTATAATTCATACGATTTCAATTTTTCCCAAGGTTGAGTAATTTAGTTAGAATCATTCCTATAATTATGTGTGATACTACACACCCTCATATTATAGTCTCTTTAGTACCTAGTCACTTTTGTTTGGAAAGGATCAAAACACATACCTTGTTTAGAAATTTACAAAAGATTCCCAAATCTAGTCAAAATGTAGAGAGAAACATTTTTAGACATGAATCAATGGTGCACTCATAGTTGGGTCCATTTCAGCCCTAGATATGAGGAGGATCATTATTATGATGGTCAAGACAATTATGTGGTCTTTGAGGACATTCCCACAACTGTAGGATCCAAGGAAGACTTTTTAGACTATCAACCATAAGAGAATAAAGACAAGGCCCTTCTAGTTCGATATAATTAGGTGAAAGACTACCCTCACATTTTAATATTGAATAATTTCTTACCTTAGTTAGAGAAGAAAAATAACAAGAAGAGAAAGTTTTGCAAAACATTGCATAATCAAATATATCTTCTTCTTCTAACAAGGGAAAGGAAATACTTATAGAGTCAAAACCAAATGATCAAGATATTATCAATAAGATTAAGAAGATAAGTCAACAATATGCAGATCAACTTATCATGGACTTAACAGACTCTATATTATATATGTCAATCTATAATGACACTTCAAAGGAATAAGGAAATATGGTTGAAACAATGCAAAATATAGTTAAGAACATAATAATAATAGATCGAGATGTTTCAATAGAACAACCCAAATCCTAAGAGCTTCCACAACACACTCCATTAGACATGGATCACACATTTTTAAATCATCAAGAACCTCTTGCTCCTTTACAAAACTAAATACCAAAACATTCGATGTGTATTGAGGAAATCATGCAATATAATTTGGCTAGTTCATCTAAACCAGCATGTACAATGGTGATAGGCAAAGAACTCCCCAAAATTAGTAGAACATGGTTGATTCAAAATAATAGATTCCTAAGAATTGACTTCTTACCTACTTGACTCAAGGAGTGAACTAGAACCATGTCAAGGATCATATGGTGTATATCCCTACCAAATCCAAGTAACAACAAGGGAACATTCCACCCCAACAACAACAATAGGGGCACATACGACCCCAAAAACAACAATAAGGGAACATTCCACCCTAATATAATTATGTTCCACCCATGAATGAACCAAACATGCAAGAGTCAAACTCTATGAAATATATTGTGACATGATTAGAGACAAATAATAGAGTTAAGAAGTAAAAATTTAAAGATATATGCCCATATCCATTTGATTTATCTTTTCTCCAAGTCTCCTTTTCATCTTATTTTTAGGCACATAAATTTGAAAAATATAAATCAAAGGGAGACCCTTGTGAACACATTTAGGCATTTTTCATATTATGATAAGAGTTTACTTATAGTAGTGTTTACTTACTTTGATTGTTCTTAAAAAGTTTAGTCGGACAAGCTTTAGATTGGCTACTTAAGTTACCCAAGGGATCAGTTATAGATTGGATCAACTTATTTGAACAGTTCATCAACCATTTCTTGTACAACATTGAGCATGAATTAACCATTATTGACTTATAAAAATCTAAACAACATGATAGAGAAATATTCACTACATATCTACAAAGATGGAGAGCATTAGCAAGTCACTTTCAACATAATTTACCAGACAAATAATTGGCAAACATTTTTACACATAACTTGCATCCTTAGGTCACACATAATTTATGGCTTTCTTATGATAACTCATTTCAGGAAATTATTGATAAAGGGTTGCATATTAAGAAGGCTCTTATTGTCAAGGACCTTGTCAAGATTTTTGTGCAGGTTCAAACTTTAAATCTGACCCAATATTCTAGTCTAGTAGTTACACAAGAGATACCTAAGGGTTTCAAAAAGAACAAGAACATAGTAGGGAATGGAGTAACTGAAGAAAGGCATGTACAAATGGTGCAGGACCCCCCTAATCCACCACCCAATTTGTAAATATGGCCTCTATAGAGGAAATTCCATAATCAATATAAAGTATACAATAAATTGGAAGAACTTGTTGAGACAGTATTATAAAATCTCATAGTAGCTAACATAATTGTATGGCTAATACCAAGGCCATATCACCAAGATCAACTAAAACTAGATTGGTACACAAAGAATGAATGGTGAAATTTCCATCATGTTGTTAGACATGATGCATATTGGTGCATCCAATTATGGTACCTAATTGTAGATCTGATTGAGAATTGTGAAGTTGAGATAAGATTGGCCTCACAAGGCACCAATCAAGATATGGGAATCTACCAAGATCTATTGCATCAACATAATCAACCACCACTAAGGAACAATCAATATAATCAAGTATAAAACTAAGTACAAAACCAATAGTAGAATAAAAACCAAAATTAGGGTCAAAATTATAATCAACATGATCATAATCAGGATCATAATACCCATGCGACCAAATTAGGTTACAAAAACATGTCTTACAACTATAAGAATACTGTGGGACACATTTATATAGACCACATTGCCATTATTATTGTCAAATCCCATGATCCATCTTGTGCTCCTCATAATATAAGACCCAATATTATAGGACCAACACCCTCTCCCTCTAGTAATACCATGTCGAGTTCATGTAATTTTTTTGTGATTCCATTTGCATGGGTTATTATTTTTAGACTACATCCTCTAATTTTAATGGCTCCTCATCAAATCAAAACTACAGTAATGCAACTAGACACTGGTGAGTCACCCTCCAAGGCCCTTTTCCTTCATTTTCTAATTATAATGACTCCTTACCAGCTATAAGTTACAAAATTGTAACTAGATGATCATGAGTTACTCTCTATGGTCCTTTGCCCATTTCTTCCATAGAACCCAATGTGAAAATTGTTCCTTTAGAATTGAAGCCTAATAGTGTTCTAACCAAAGCAACATTGATTCATCCCAATATTGAAAAACATTATAGTCTATTAGACCAACTAAGAAAAACCCCTAAGCATATTTCCATCTTGGATCTCTTGCGTATATATAAAATTCATATAACTATTCTGAATAGCCTTTTACAAGAATCAATTTTTCCCAGAGATATAAATATTGAATAGTTCCAAACATTAGTTAGATATTTGTATTTGTTTCATTAGCTTACGTTTGATTAAAAATACATGTACACCCTAGGTCCAAACCATAACAACCCATTGTATATTGAGGTAATTACTGAAAACCATAAGATCAAGTGAATTTTTATAGATAATGGCTTAGGGCTGCATATAGTGTCCCTAAAACTATTATAGAGATTGGAATACAATGTGAAGAACATCCATCCAGAGATGAGCATAATAAAGGCTTATGACAATGTTGAGAGGGAGTCTTCTAGTACTATTTGGTTGCTGATCATTGTTGGGTTTGTTTCCCACCACATATTGATCCATATTGTGGATATTAAATTTCCTTATAAGATAATTCTTGGTCATCCTTAGATCTGTGAAATATAGGCCATTCCATCCAACTTAGATCATTGCCTTAATTTTTACCTATTATATGTTTATCAATGATGTCTCTAATGTGATGAAGGATGTTGATGAAGTGTCATGTGTGCTAGAATGATAATGACAAAGTGTTCCTAGTTATTTAGTGTTTTACTTGAATAGGGAATTGATAGATGATATTGATGGTATGGAGATGTTTTAAAGACCCCATGGGATGTTATGAATTCTTGTAATGCTTATGTAAGTGAATGTAATTCATCAAAATAGTCATATGAATGTCTAAGCTCAAGTAGTCATCTTGACAGATAATGCTAAGTAAGTAATTTGATAACACCATATTTCACAAGTGTGAAAGTTTCAAGAGTAATTTGATACAAGAGTGGATTCCCTTATGAAAGGTGATATTATGGTTCAAATTTTAGGTCACTAGGTTTAGTGTAGAAAAATTTATAAAGGTGCAAATTTGGTTTCTCAGGCAGAGTTCACTAAGTTCCCATACTTAGCAAAATTTGCATTATCAAAGATCTACGGTGAGCATTTAATTGGATCACATATATAATGGTGAGAATTTAATATGACAAGATAAGAATATACTAGATGATGGGATATTAGTAGTAGTGATATAATGATGTGTATTTAATCAAAAATTCAAAGGAGTCTAAGATTTCACATGCTAGTGACAAGTGTCACAATCTTGAAATCTTTGATAGAAGATCAACAACACACATGTGTCCATACAAATGGAGATAGATGGTGTGGTTTAAGTCAAATAGTTAATGATAAAAAGGTATGTTTGAATACCAAGTGCCAAAAGAGTGGGTTCTGAGATTAGGGTGCTTATAATTGATGTGGGACTACCAAGTGGCACAAGAGCAAGGACTGTTAGCAATGTGCTCAGAAGGCACGTGAGGGTACCAAGTATCTTAATCACAAATGCCTATACCAAATATTAATGGTCAAAAAATAAAGGTAAAATTAGGGATACCTATAAGGATATATATGGAGTGTATTTAATTTAGATTTCAGGGAGCATGAGATGAAGCAATATGTCTAAAATATTTGCATTTACATAGTGACTGTTGGCATGCAAATTAACAAAAGAAAAACCAGTATGCAGTGTTTAAGACATAACTTTTGATATATGAATTTTTTTTTATAATGAATTAAAAATAAAATATGATGATAAATTCAATTTCGATCCATAGAATAAAATTATATGGTTTGACTCTTAGTACAGTCAAAGATATTGAGCTCCAAAGTTAACAGTATGTTTGACCATGTTATGGAAGTGACCCAAGAAGGATAATTGAGTTGTTTTTTATAGTATTTTGATGTTTTAAAATGAAATAACCTTTTAAGAGTGTTTTATAATCCATGAATACTATATTTATGTATTTTTAAGGTTTGACTAATCCATTTTTAGTGTGAAAATTTATTTAAAGGTTGACTATGTTTATTAAATACACTAGTAGGTTGAGTGACCATGTTGTCGAAGTGAGTTAAAGGTGTTATGTGTAGAATTGAAGAAGAAAATGAATATGGATATCTTATATAAGTCTCTAAGGATTATGAGAATTAATTGTATCTCATGATATGCCCTTGATCAGATATGGAGAATCAAAATAGCTTGATTGTATATGACCCATTTTAGTGATCATTCTGAGAGATTGTTTTGAGTACTTAGATCCTAAGTGAAGGTGTCCAATAGACATGGAGATGTTTCATAGGTCATCTATTATCTAATCATGCATTTTTTTGATTAGATTATTTGAGAACATTTTTATACTTTAGTTCTATATGATAGATGTTTCTATGTTTATAGGCCTATTGGTGAGCAGTCTAGAATGGCTTGGTTCAAGTGTTGAGTTGGTGTTAAAAGTGGAATGTACCCATGAGGAAGTAATCAAATGGATATTTGAGATAGGTTTAATGTGCTAGAATCATTGGTAGAAGTTTAAGGTGGTTAAAGAGGTTACAAGATTAATGTGTGATGTGAAGGCCTAATTGTTTTGGGTCTAATTAAGGCCTAATGGGGGATTTGAGTCTTCTGGACTATGTCTAACCTATGGAGTTGAGTGCTTTACCCATTTAATGTGTATGAAGACATATTTTAAAGATAGAATAATTATGTAAAGAATCTTGGCTTACCAAGAATGGTTAAAGGAAGAGAGTGGTATAAGTACAAGGTCTAATTAGACTAATTATGCTAGTTATGTGTGTGTGGAGTAGAGTGAAGGAGAGAACCTTTGAAAGAGTGGGTACAAGTCATTAAGCACAAAAAAAGAGTGAAGAGGATCAGTAATTATTTTTTTTATTAAGGTGATGAAGGTGAATACATAGGTCATTACACCTAATGAGCCTAAAAGAGACAAATTGAGTGAGTAAGCTCTAGGGATTGATTGAGTGACTGTGCTTAGTGGATGAATTGAAGAGGAAGTCAGGTTGAGTTTTGTTTTCATGATATACATGTCATGTTGTTGATGTAATGATATATTTTTTGTAGATTTTTCTATTGTGTATGTGTAAATAAGTGAAGAGTGATGCAAAAGGGTGTTTTGGATCCATTGCTTGTGTGTGCAGGTTTGTGAAAGTGTAATGGGGAAAGAGAGCAAGTAAGATAAGTCAATCATCTAGTGTAGAAGACATTAGATCAGAAGTGTATATCAAATCAAGGTAACTAGGTTGGTTCTTGCTTGCTTAGGATGTTGGTTCCTTCTTTTCAGATGGGTGTCTCAATAAATTAAGGGATGAGTGTTCCTTGATCAATTGGTGCTAGTGTAAATGTTGAATCTTATATTTATAGGACTATAGTCCATCTTGTAAAGTTTAGTGAGTTTTATCTCCCAATAGTGTTTCCCAAATATATCACGTGCTATATAATTAATCTTGCTATATCTCCCTTATTCATTGAAATGGTTAGTTTATATGCATCATGACTATATGTGTTGAATGTTTAAAGAGTTGGGAATTAAATTAGATTATATGTCATCATAGAATCACCCCACTCTTAGTGATTGTACCTCTAATAATTGGTATCAAAGTAGGACCTTCTATGTAATTTTAACCATGTGAAGGTGATCCAAGGTCTAATATGGGTAAAAAATAAAGTTATTCAAAAGAAAAAACCATCATGTTTGATGAAGAAGTTTTCCATAAAAATAGAGAAGAAGTGTTCTATGACAAAAATAAATAGGAATTTGATCTAGAAGCTGAGCTCATGGGTACACTTGGTAAACTAAAGGATAAAAAAAATATGAATCATAAAATGATTAATATGATCAAAGGTCTTGAATCACAAGTCAGGTCTCTTGAGGGGAGTTTGTTAGGTAAGTCCATGAGAGAGGAAAAGGAGAATCAAGAAATGATCAAGTTTATGGAATAGAAAGCATGTAGATTGAAGAATGACATGACCAAAGAAGCTAAGGAGGATAAGAAGACCATCAAAGATCTCAAAATTCAATTAGAGGCTACAAGTTCAAGCATAAGAGCTAAATAAGTTGTATGTATTCAATTGAATATTAATATTGTTTCCCTAAAGGATGAGCATGAAAAGGTCATAGTCAAGATAGGAAAGCTTAGAGAAGATCAAAATAAATAATGGAAATACAAAGAGGTTGGCAACATGAAATTCAACAAGATAGATTAGGTCAAGAGAAAAATGAATAAGCCAATTAGATAACAAAATACTTCAAAGTATGACAAATCTTTTATGGGACATTGTTTTGTTTGTTATCTTGTTGGTGATATGGCAAAGGACTATGTAATAAGAAGTAATCAATCAAAGGGAGATAAATTCCATATTCAAATAAAAGGTATGGAAGACATTTTTTTACTATAGTTGTCAAAGAATTGGTCATATTGCTAGGTTCTACAAGCAAAATCCATTAAGTCAAGATAAGTTAAATTCGGCTCCTAGAGTGTAAGAAAGAAGACAAGATAGACAAATTAATACAATGAGATATTCATCCCAGAGTTATTGTTATACATGCAATCAATTTGGCCACATTGTTATACAATGCAAGAGGATAAGAAATCAATCAAAGAAAGAACACAACCATCATAAAACAAAAGGTATGAATGATATTTTTTGTTTTATATGTCATAGAGTTCATCACATTTCTACGTATTGAAATAACAAGTTGAATGAGTTCTGAAAGAAAAATAAGCTATATGGAGCTCCTAGTGTGTAAGGAAGAGGTCAAAAATGGTTGTGGAAACCTAAGCCTATTAGGAGAGATCAAACTGAGACCAAAGATTGTTTGTTTGCAATGATAGACATGAAGGAAAGTCAAGAGTTTCTATTATCTACATTTGTTGACAAATCTGAAGAAAATAATGAGCTCAAGGATCCATTCAAAGTCAGTTTGGTAATGAGGTAGGATTGTAGGTCAAATGAGAGTATGGAGATATGGGAGTATCCTGAGTTTTGGTACTTTAAGTCTCACTGTGTGAAAGGGGTGTCTCTCTCTAGTCTTCAAGGAGACACTTTACAAAAAGAGGAAGCATGGTGGATGCTTGCTGGGTCTTGGTTAGTTTTGCATGATAAGAAATTCATGAAGGTGAGTTGTTATATCAGTTTGAGGTATGGAAAAAAAGGTACAATTTTTTGTTACTTTATGTTGATTCATCTCATAAGGAGTCATGTTATGATAGTCAATAGGCAATCCTTGGTGTAAAGAGAGAGGTCTCAAGGGCTAAGATTGTGAAGATGAGTTATAGCAGAAGAAAGGTATGGATACAATCAAATTTCATCCATAATTGGTATCTTGAGGTAGCTTGATCTAGTGTAGTGTCTTAAAATTAATTTGGATCTTGGTTTTAGGTGAGTTAATCTACATTGTGTTTGTTCTTATTGTTCTGATCAGTAGTATGGTGACTCTTGAAAGAGGACTTATGGGCCATAAAAGTTTAGAGATTGGTATGGATTTAGGGAGAGCTAACTTAGGTGTTTTGAGTGTGGTATGATGGTTTTACATGTTTATTATGAACAATGTGTCAAAGAGTAGATATTGGTTATATATGTGGTCATGATCTAAGGGGGAGCATTTTTGAGATGCTTTAGTTCAATAAGCTTGTGTTATTTAGTATGCTTCATTAGCTCAAGTGAATCAACTCAAATAAAGGTGTGAAATCAAGGATGATGAGTTTTCAATATATTATAATGCTTATAAAGACTAAATATTACGTTGATATGGAGTATGGGGAGAATGTTGTCATGATCAATTTATAGTGTTTTGGCATGTTGACTATTGTGTGTGCAAGATCTATAGGTTGGGTATGGAGATTTTCAGGTGTCATTTGAAGAATTGTAAGTTGTCAAGGTGTCTTAGAGGGATATAAAGGTGTTTTGACCTCTTTCAAGTGAGTTCCATGTGATTTCAAGTTTTGGATGTCTTTTGTGTGTAATTGGAGAATTTTATTTGGTCTCAGATTTCCTAGCTTGTGCTTAAGGATAGGCAAGTCAAAAACCATGGTATAGGAAGTATGAGTTCCCAAAGGATTTTGGGCTCAAAATTTGGTCCAAAAGTGTGTATTGATGACCTTTAGTTGTGAGCAATCAAAGTTTTAGAGATGAGCATTGACTGGAAGGTGGTGTGTTGACTAAGTTTCTCTTGTAAACCTAATGTTTTTGCTAATGATTTGAGATCTAAGGATACTTAATAAATTAAAATGGTAAAATGCTGGTCAAAAAGTCTTACACAATATTTTTTAAGTATATGGTTGGTGCAATGGAGGAGGATTTGTGTAAATTGAGGGCTAATTAGCTAGTAAGTTTTTGAAGGAAGCATGTTGTAGTGGAAGATATGAGAATTGATTTTTGACATGCATGAGGGGGCATATGATAATGCTCTAGATATGAAATTTCAAGCCGTGAAAGTTCATACAAAAAATAATATGGGCTCTGTAAGGTCCATTTAGGGATAAAAGGGCCTCTAAGCAAGGCTAGTATGAAGAAGTCTGCTACAAATGTGAACTCAAGCATGTTGATATGATGACTTAATCAAACCATGTCAAGTGCTTTGACAAATGTATTAAATTCTCATGCATAAACAAAAGGGGAGCTTTGTAAATGGTTAGGTCCTAGGATCAAAGGATTGTGTACTAGCATTTGAGAGATAAGGTATGAAGGTAATTAATTTTTAATGGTATAAATATGCTCAAAGAGTGCCTAACCTCAGGTGACTTTGGGGGAGTCCTTGTTAATGTTTTCAATGTAAGTTCATGTAGTTTTTGATGTTCATGTATGTTTTGTCTTCATAGAAGCTACGTATGATCAAAGAAGATTGTAGTTATAGAACATGTTTGAAAATCTCCAGATAAGAAGAGGTTTTCACAATATTAGGGGGAGTTTGTATCATCTATAAGAGGTGTTCCTTTCTTTTTATTTTTTCCTTGAAGGTTTTTTAGGTCCACAAGATTAGAAGTTTAGGTCACTTTGTCATTGTGTCAAAGGAGAAGAAAGTACTTGAAGAGAGAGACAGAGTTTGAGCATAAGCTTTATATTTATATTTGAAATCAATGACAAAGGGGATATTATTTGAGGTTTTTCAATGATGTATCCAAGGTGACCAAGGATGTTGATGAAGTGCCATGTATGCTAGAATGACAATGATAATGTGTGCTTCAATATTCTTAGTTCTTCAATGTTTGACTTGAACAGGTAGTTGATGGATGATATTGATGGTATGGAAATCTTGAAGAGACACCATGGGATGTTATAAATTATTATAATGATTATGAAAGTGAATGGAATTGATCATAATAGTCATATGAATGTCTAAGCTTAAGTAGTTATCTTGACAAATAAGGTTGAGTAAGTAGTTTAAGGATGTTATATTTCATATGTGTGAAAGTTTTAGAATATTTTGATACATGAATGGATTTCCATATGAAAGTTGATAATGTGGTTCAAATATCAAGTCATGAGGTTAAGTGTATATAATTTTATTAAGTTGTAAATTTGGCTTCTCTAGTAGAGTTCACTAAGTTCCCATACTTAGCCAAATTTGAATTATCGAAGATCTATATTGAGCATTTAATGGGATCACAAATATAATGAAGAGCGTTTAATATAACTAGATAAGGATATAACAGAGTCTGTTATCTTGTTAATAGTGACTTAATGGTGTGTATTTAGTTAAAAATTCAAAGGAGTCTAAGATTTCACACACTAGTGACAAGTGTCACATTCTTAGAAGCTTTGACAAAAGATCAACGACACATGGGTATTCATATAGATGGAGATCGATGGTGTAGTTTAATTCAAATAGTCAATACTCAAAAGTTAAATAGGACTACCAAGTGGAATAAGAGTGGGTTCTAACATCAGGTTGCTCAAAATGCACACAAGATTTCCAAGTGGCACAAGAGTGGGGTCTATTAGCAATGTGTTCAGAAGGCACGTGAGGGTGGCAAGTGTCTTAATCATGGATGCATGTATTGAATATCAATGGTTTAAAAATTAAGAAAAATTTATGGAGACTTATAAGTATATTGAAAAAGTGTATTTAATATATATTTCATATAAAATGATATTAAACCATATGTCTATAATATTTGCATTTACATAGTGACCATTGGTATTCAAATTAACAAAGGAAAAACAAGTCTGCAGTGTTTAAGCCATAACTTTTGATAAATACATAATTTGATGATGAATTAAAAATAAAATTTTAAAAGGACTTAAAGATTCATCCAAAAAATTAAGTTATAATTTTTGAATATTTGTAAATTTAAAGATATTTAACTCCAAAGTTGACTATATGTTTGACCATGTTCTGCAAGTGACTCGAGAAGGATAATTGATTTGATCTTGATAGTATTTGGATGTTTTAATATGAAATAAATATTAGAGAGTGTTTTATACTTAATTAGTACTCTTTTTGAGGATATTTTAGGTTTTCAAAATCCATATTTAGTGTGAAATATTGCTTATAAGTTGATTATGTTTATTAAATGCGTCAACAGATTGAGTAAACATGTTGCAGAAGTGAGTTGAAGCTATTATAAGCAAAATTGAAGAAGAAAATGAATATGGATATGTTATATAATTATATAAGGATTATTATAAATTATTATATGTCATGATATACCCCTTATCAAGTATGGAGAATCAAAATAGATTGACTATATTTTGACTTTATATGACTAGTTTGAGTGGTCATTCTAAGAGAGTTATTTTGAGTAATTAAAGACTAAGTGAAGGTGTCCAATGGACATGAATATGTTTCATAGGTCATGTATGATATATTAATTCATTTTTTTGAGTAGGTTATTTGAGAAACATATTTGTATGCTTTATTTCTATATGACAATTTTTTTTGTGTTTCTTGGCCTATTGGTGAGCAGTCTAGAATGACTTGGTTCAAGGGTTGAGTTGGTGTTCCAAGTGGCAAGGACCCATGAGGAAGTAATAAATTGGGTATTTGAGATATTTTTTATGTGTTTGAATCATTGGTAGATGCTGAAGGTGGTTCAATAGGTTTCAAGAGCAACGTGTGATGTGAAGGCCTAATTGTTTTGGGTCTCATTAAGGCATAATGGGGGATTTGTGTCTTAAAGACCATGGCTAAAATATGGAGTGAATAATTTTACAAATGCGACATTTATGAATACCTATTTCAAAGGTATAAAAAGTATGTAAATCATCTTGGCTGACAAAAAAGGGTTAAAGGAAGACAATGGTATACGTACAAGGTTTAATTGGAATAATTACACTAGTTGTGTGTGTGTAGAGTCAAATGAAGGAGATAAAATTGAAGAAAAAATTAATTTAGGACCAATAGAGATTGAAGATGATAAGTGATGATTATCTAATTAAGGTGATGAAGGTGAACGCATATTTCATTGGACTTAATGAGCCTAGAAGAGACAGATTAAGTGAGTAAGCTCTAGAGGTTGATTGAGTGTGCTTAGTGGATGAATTGAAGACTAGGAAAGGTTGAGTATTGTTTAAATGAACTATAGGTAATTTTTTTGATGTTTTTATATATTTTTTTTAGGTTTTTTGATTATGTATATGCAAATAAGTGAAGAGTGATCCAAAAGGGTATTTTGGAAGCATTGGTTGTGTATGCAAGTTTGTGAAATTATAAAGGGGAAAGAGAGAAATTAAGAGAAGTCCATCATTAGGTGTAGAAGACACTAGATCAGAAATTTATATCAGATCAATTTATTTGGGTTGGTGCTTGGTTTCTTAGGGGGTTAGTTCCTCCTTATGGGATGAGTGTCTCACTAAATTAAAGGATGCGTGTTCCCTGATTAGTTAGTGCTGGTCTAAATGTTGAATCTTGTCTTTAGTACATATTTTGGGGTTAATTGGGTTTTATCCCTCAAGAAGTTTTCCCACATATATCATGTGTTATGTGCTTGATATTTCTATATCTTTCTTTTTCATTGCAATTGTTAATTTGTATGCAACATGACTGTATGTGCTAAATGTTTAAAGATTTGGGAATTGAATTAGATTATTTGGAATCATTTATTAAAACTCCCATCTCAATGATTGTACCTATATCATCCCCATTATGCGATCAAGGTTACTATTCTCACTAATCAACAACCTTATCAATATTGCAAGCATCTTGAGACTGAGTATCATAATTATAACTATTGTCCTAGTTCTAAATTCATTGTAAATAAGAATAAGGAAGGAGTTTCACATCCACCTCCATCCATTTATATCAACCCTAGTGACCTTACATCCACTTGGATTGATCGATTTCCTATAACTATTGCAAAACATGTTATTATTGAAGATGTGCGCATTCCAACTTACCATCTAAAGGATGCCTTCCATGTTGCAACATTTCTGAAGTCTCCAAAAACATTTGTAAACCCAAACCATCTAAGAGCCCAAATAGACCCACCTTGATATAACAATAGAAGAAACATCAACGAAAATCACCTATGGTATTTATCCCTGTTACTTCACCAAAGAAAGATTGGGAGGCTTTTATAGAAGGAGACTATTTGTACTCTAAAGGCCTTGTTGATTGATTTTAGAACCCAAAATATCCAATCCCTAATTAGATTATGGATCATATTGATTATATAGGAAGTATCCTTGGTCCATAGGTGCAAGGAATCATAGAACCATTATCCCCTAGTGTACCTAATTTAAATCATGGTCTCTAATTTATACAATCTAGGGGTGACATCATGACTTTCAACATTGATTATCCCAAATCGAAAAATGATGAGACTCCTGGAAATGATGTAGCATCTCATTATATCCTTTTTGATGAGATTATTGACTTGGTTTTATTTGACCAAAATGCCATTATGACCATAACACCTATTTATCCTATTAGAGATTCCTGACCTGAATCAAGATCTTATTTCACCATTGAAACTTCCCTTACTAAAGCATGAACCTATTCCACTATTAGAGATTCCTTTACTAAAGTAGAACCTCATTGTTCCTTATGTCTTTCTCATCCTAAACTCATTGATTATGACTAAAAAAATTTGGTCTTATGCCTTGATGAGTTTTAGAATGAATAATCAATTGCAGAATACATGAGCCCAAGAGATGGATTTCCCATTAGTGATCACAAAGAAGGCTTTGATTTTTCATTGGATCCTTCTACCTACTTTCAAGAGCATGAAATTTTCTTTGCTCACAATAAAGATATAACATTGAGATATTTAGGTGAAAACCTCTTTAAGGTGCATGTTGATCAGGGAAAAAGTAAAGATAAAGACAAGCCCTTTAGTGATAACATGTTTCAGATGCTCTCAAGAAAGAAAGTTTTCTCATCCCCTCAAGACATAGAAGGTGTGTCAAGTCCTAGATCTATATCCAGTACAAACATCTCTTCAAAATAACTAAAAATGTTTGAGCATCTCACTCTTGAGTTTTTAGAGGTTTTTGCTACTTGACCACTACCTGAGATGGCAAATTTCAATTCATCACACTATCTAGAGATTTGGGAGGAACAACAAGAATATGTAGTAGAAGAAGATGATTATGATCATAACTTGCCTACAATTTGTGAAGATAGATCCACCCTTCTTTTAGAGAACAAAATTGAAGTGAATTTAGGAACATACGATCATCCAAAAATTGTTTATCTTGGATCTTCCCTTACGAAATCATAACATGAACACATTATATCCATTTTGATGGATATCAGAGACATTTTTGTAGGGGCATACTTAGACATACTAGGCTTAGACCCACACTTGGTAGTGCACCTCCTTGTTGTTCATCCAAATGATAAACCATTAAAGCAAAAATTAATAAATATGCATCCACACACTACCCTCTTAGTAAAATCCAAATTGGAAAAATTATTGGGATCAGGCTTCATCAAACTATTAGACTATTTTGAATGGATATCTAACATAGTTTTAGTCAACAAGATGCAATATGGTATACATGTTTGTAAATATTTCAAAGAAATCAACAAAGCAAGCCCTAAATATGGTTTTCCTTTGCCCAACATTGACATGATCATCAAGTATACTACTAGGTATAAGATGTTGTCTGTCATAGATATATTTTTTGGATGCAATTAGATTAAGATATCCCAAGACATTTTATTGCCAAGTCATGCCATTTGACTTGAATAATGCGAGAACCACATCTTCGCATCCTATGACTATCATCTTCCATGACATGATACATAATATTGTTGAGGACTATGTTAATTACATACTAGAAAAATAAAGAACACATGTTAGACATTTTAACATTCTATGAAGAATCTTTGAGAGGCTTCATGAATATAAAGTCCATCTGAATATGAAGAAGTGTCTTTGGAGTCACTTAAGGGAATTTAATAGGTTTCATTATATCACAAAGAGGGATCAATGTTTACCCTATAAAAGTTAAGGCCATTGTTGAATTCCTTCACCTTCAAATCTTAAATAAGTTTGAAGCCTACAAGGAAAGATCTAATCAGTCCATAGGTTCATTTCTTAACTAGTAGAAAATTGCCACCCATTTAATCATCTCTTGAATAAAGGGGTCACATTTTAATGGGATGAATACTATCATTTAGTATTTGTGAAACTCAAAACATATTTAGTCAACCTGCTAGTTTTGAGAATGACAAAACTTGTATAACCATTACTTCTTTACATATCAACAATTAAGCATGCACTAGGGGAACTTTTGGCCTAACATGATGATCAAGGTAAAGAACATGTAGTCTATTATTTGAGCCACACACTAGTGGATTATAAACATAATTATTCAACTATTGAGAAGGTGTGTTTAGCTATGGTATTTGCTTCATAAAAGCTGTGACATTATATGCTAAATAGTAAAACTATTGTCATCACCAAGGTGGATCCTCTCAAGTTTTTATTATCCAAAGCAAATTTCATAGGATGTATGGATAAACGGGTCATGATCCTAAGTGAACTTTATGTTGATTATTTGAATCAGAAAGCTATCAAAGGGAAAATTATTGCCGATCAACTTGTAGAGGCCCCTATCATAGAAATTCTAACCACTCAAATTCAACATTCCAGATGATTCAATCATGACACTGGAAGAAATGTAGCATGAGATTAAACAATGGAAGCTATAATTTGATGGTTCCTTCACTTCACATGGATCTAGAGCTAGGATATTCTTGATTGCACTACAAAGGGATTTGATTCCCAAAGAATTTGACATTAATTTTCATTGTACCAATAATATGGCCAAGTATGAGGCACTCATTATCAGGATTTGTCTTGCAATTTAGTGGGATATTCAACATGTATTGGTTTATGGTGACTCCCAAGTAATCATCAATCAAACCACTGATCAATATCAAACTAGAGATGATAATAGTGTTCCTTACAAGCAAATTGTTGATAATCTCAGTATTCATTTTAAATCTCTCTAATTTATATAATTACCATGGATCGAGAATAGATTTTCTGATGTAATGGTAATGATTGGGTCAATGATATAGATTCATGGTGGAGCTAAAGATTATTAGTTTTTAATTGAAATTTTTCTACAACTTGCACACATTATGTTAGATTTAGAAAGGGTATGCACCATTATTGGTCCCAATCCTCCACTTGAATTGCCTTAGTACCAAGCCTATTATAATTACTTCCATAATAAATTTTTTCCACCTGACCTATCTAATAGCCAACATAAACTATTCCATCACAACCTAGCCTACTATACCCTCCTTAGAATCATGCTTTATTGTAAAGGCTATGATGAAATGTTAATTCATTATATATCTTCAAGACAACCCAAGCTAGCACTAAGGGAGTTTCATGAAAGAATATGTGGAGCCCACACTAATAGTGTGTGTAGTCTTAGTAAAAAAGCTCCTATGAACAGCTTAATATTGGCCAAAAATGGAGATAAATGCTTACAATTATGTGAATAGGTATGTTCCCTGTTATAAACATGGAATTTTGATACATGCACCTTCCTTACCACTATAGTTGATCACAACACCATGGTCATTCTTTACATGGTGCCTTGATCTCATCAAAAAAATAAACCTAACATCTTCAAATAGTCTATAAACACATTTTAATTGTATAGATTAATTTACTAAGTGCATTAAGGCCATTCCTCTCACTTACATCATTGAGAAGTAGATAGTGAAATTAATTCATTACCATATCATGTATAGATATGGCATTCTAGCATGCATTATATTTGATTATGGTAGATCCTTTATAAATAGAGATATAAAAGACCTTTATGTAAAATTCAAAATCAAGCACAAGAAATCTATGCCATATCACTCACAAGGTAATGAACAAGCTGAGGCATCAAACAAAACCATTTTAGCCATTTTAAATAAGATTTTCAATGACATTGGTCATAATTGGCACTTGTGAATCTTTCCTATCCTCTACACTTATAGAACTAGACATCGAACACCCATGGGAACCACTCCATACTCCCTTGTCTATTTCACATAACCTATTATCTGATTGAGATCGGTCTGCCATTATTGTGAATTATTTTATAGCATATTAAAGATGATGAAGAGTACAGAGTCTCAAGGTTATAATATTGCTACACAGAGAATGAATGGTGAAATTTCCATCATGTTGTTAGACATGATGCATATTGGTGCATCCAATTATGGTACTTAATTATAGATCTGATCAAGAATGGTGAAGTTGAGATCAAATTGGCCTCACAAGGCACTAATCAGGATATGGGAATCTACCAAGATCCATTCCATCAACATAATCAACCACCACTAAGGAACAATCAAGAGAATCAAGGATAAAACTAAGGACAAAACCAATAGTAGAATCAATACCAAAATTAGGGTTGAAATTATAATCGGCATGATCATAATCAGGATCATAATACCCATGCTCACAAATTAGGTTATAAAAACATGTCTTTTAACTATAAGAATACTGTGCGAAACATTTTTGTAGCCCACATTGCCATTCTTATTGTCAAATCCCATAAACCATCTTGTGCTCCTCATAATATAGGACCCAAGATTATAGGGCTAACACCCTCTCCCTCTAGTAATACCATGTCGAGTTCATGGAAAAATTTTGTGATTCCATTTACATGGGTTATTATTTTTAGACATCTTTCCTCTAATTTTAATGGCTCCTCATCGAATCAAAACTATTGTAATGTAACTAGACACTCGTGAGTCACCCTCCAAGGCTCTTTTCCTTCATCTTCTAATTATAATGACTCCTTCCCAGCTCTAGATTGAAAAATTATAACTAGATGATCATGAGTTACTCTACATGGTCCTTTGGCCACTTCTTCCATAGAACACAATGTGAACATTGTGCCTTTAGAACTGAAGCCTAATAGTGTTATAACCAAAGCAACACTGATTCATCCCAATATTGAAAAACCTTATAGTCTATTATACCAACTAAGTAAAACCCCTATGCAAATTTCCATCTTGGATCTCTTGTGTATATATTAAGTTCATAGAACTATTATGAATAGCCTTTCACAAGAATAAACTATTCCCAAAGATATAAATCTTGAATAGTTCCAAACATTAGTTAGATATTTGTATTTGTTTCATTAGCTTACATTTGATTAAAAAGACATGTCCACCCTAGGTCCAAACCATAACAACCCATTGTATATTGAGGTAATTATTGAAAACCATAAGATCAAGTAAATATTTATAGATAATAGCTCAGGGATAAATATAGTGTCCCTAAATTTATTATAGAGATTGGGATAAATTGTGAAGGACATCCATCTAGAGATGAGCATAATAAAGGCTTATGATAATGCTAAGAGGGAGTCTTCTAGTACTATTTGGTTGCTGATCACTGTTGGGTCTATTTCCCACCACGCATTGATCCATATTGTGGATATTAAATTTCCTTATAATATAATTCTTGGTCATTCTTACCTACATGAAGTATAGGCCATTCCATCCAACTTAGATCATTGCCTTAAGTTTTACCTATTGAATGTTTATCAATGATGTCACTAATGTGACGAAGGATGTTGATGAAGTGTTGTGTGTGCTAGAATTATAATGACAAAGTGTTCTTAGTTCTTTAGTGTTTTACTTGAATAGGGAATTGATAGATGATATTGATGGTATGGACATGTTTCAAAGACCCCATGGGATGTTATGAATGCTTATAATGCTTATGTAAGTGAATGGAATTCGTCAAAATAGTCATATGAATGTCTAAGCTCAAGTAGTCATCTTGACGAATAACGCTAAGTAATTTGATGACACTATATTTCACATGTGTGAAAGTTTCAAGAGTAATTTGATACAAGAGTGGATTACCCTATGAAAGATGATATTATGGTTCAAATTTTAGGTCATGAGATTGAGTGTAGGAAAAATTATTAAGGTGCAAAATTGGTTTCTCAAGCAAAGTTCACTAAGTTCCCATACTTAGCAAAATTTGCATTATCAAAGATCTACGGTGAGCATTTAATCATATCACATATATAGTGGTAAGCCTTTAATATGATAGTATAAGGATATAATAGACTATGTGATATTAGTAGTACTGATATAACGATGTGTATTTAATCAAACATTCAAAGGAGTCTAAGATTTCACATGCTAGTGACAAGTGTCACAATCTTGAAATCTTTGATAGAAGATCAACAACACACATGTGTCCATACAAATGGAGATAGATGGTGTGGTTTAAGTCAAATAGTTACTGATAAAAAGGCATGTGTGAATACCAAATGCCAATAGAGTGGGGTCTTAGATTAAGGTGCTCATAATCGACGTGGGACTATCAAGTGGCACAAGAGTAAGGACTGTCAACAATGTACTCAGAAGGCACGTGAAGGTACCAAGTATCGTAATCATAGATGCCTATACCAAATATTAATGGTAAACAACTAAAGGTAAACGTAGGGATACTTATAAGGAAATATATGGAGTGTATTTAATCTAGCTTTCAAGGAGCATGAGATGAAGCAATATGTCTGAAATATTTGCATTTACATAGTGATTGTTGGCATGCAAATTAACAAAGGAAAAACCCATATGCAGTGTTTAAGCCATAAATTTTGATATATGAATTTTTTTATAATGAATTAAAAATAAAATATGAAGAGGAATTCAATTTTCATCCATAGAATAAAATTATATGGTTTGACTATTAGTACATTCAAAGATATTGAGCTTCAAAGTTAACTGTATGTTTGACCATGTTCGGCAAGTGACCCAAGAAGGATATTTGAGTTGTCTTTTATAGTATTTTGATGTTTTAAAATGAAATAAATATCAAAGAGTGTTTTATAATCCATGAATACTATATTTATGTTTTTCTAAGATTTGACTAATCCATTTTTAGTGTTATAATTTTTTTAAAAGTTGACTATGTTTATTAAATACACTGGTAGGTTGAGTGACCATGTTGTCGAAGTGAGTTAAAGGTGTTATGTATAGAATTGAAGAAGAAAATTAATATGGATATGTTATATAATTTTATAATGATTATGAGAAATAATTTTATATCATGATATGCCCTTGATCGGATATGGAGAATCAAAATAGTTTGATTGTATTATGATTATTTATGACCAATCTGAGTGGTCATTCTGAGAGATTGTTTGAGTAGTTAGAGCCTAAGTGAAGGTGTCCAATGGACATGGATATGTTTCATAGGTAATGTATTATCTAATCATGCATTTTTTTGATTATATTATTTGAGAATTTTTTTTCATACTTCAGTTCTATATGATAGACTTTTCTATGTTTCTAGGCCTATTGGTCAGTAGTCTGAAATGGCTTGGTTCAAGTGTTGAGCTGGTGTTAAAAGTGAAATGTACCCGTGATGAAGTAATAAAATGGATATTTAATATAGGCTTAATTTTTTATAATCATTGGTAGAATTTGAAGGTGGTCCAAGAGGTTACAAGAGTAATGCATGATGTGAAGGCCTAATGGGGGATTTGAGTCTTCAGGACTATGTCTGACCTATGGAGTGGAGTGTTTTACCCTTGTAATGTGTATTAAGACCTACTTCAAAGGTATAATAAGTATGTAAAGCATCTTTTCTGACCAAGAAGGGTTAAAGGATGAGAGTGGTATAAGTACAAGGTCTAATTGGACTAACTATGCTAGCTATGTGTGTCTGGAGTAAAGTGAAGGAGAGAACCTTTGAAAGAGTGGGTACAAGTCATTGAGGACAAAAAAAGAGTGAAGAGGATTAGTAATGCTTGTTTTATTAAGGTGATGAACGTGAATACATAGGTCATTGGACCTAATGAGCCTAAAAGAGATAGATTAAGCGAGTAAGCTCTAGAGGTTGATTGAGTGAGTGTGCTTAGTGGATGAATTGAAGAGAAAGTAAGGTTGAGGTTTGTGTGCATGACCTATATGTCATGTTGTTGATGTAATGATATAGTTTTTGTATATTTTTTGATTGTGTATGTGTAAATAAGTGAAGAGTGTTCCAAAATGGTGTTTTGGATCCATTGCTTGTGTGTGCAAGTTTGTGAAAGTGTAAAGGGTAAAGAGAACAAGTTGATAAGTTGGTGCTAGTGTAAATATTGAATCTTATCTTTATAGGACTATAGTCCATCTTGTAAGGTTTAGTGAGTTTTATTCCCCAATAGTGTTTCCCACATATATCATGTGTTATATGACTGATCTTGCTACATCTCCTTTATTCATTGCAATGGTTAATTTGTATGCATCATGAATGTATGTGTTGAATGTTTAAAGAGTCGTAATTAAATTGGATTATATGGCATCATTGATTCACCCCGCTCTCAGTGATTGTACCTCTAATAATTGGTATCAGAGTAGGACCTTCTATGTAAGTTTAACCATGTGAAGGTGATCCAAGGTATAATATGTGTAAAAAAAAGTTATTCAAAAGAAAAAATCATCATGTTTGATGAAGAAGTTTTCCATAACAATAAAGAAGAAGTGTTATATGAAAAAAATGAATAAGAAGTTGATCTAGAAACAAAGCTCATGGGAATACTTGGTGAACTAAAGGAGGAAAAAAAGATGACTCATAAAAAGATTAATATGATCAAAGGTCTTGAATCACAAGTCAGGTCTCTTGAGGGGAGTTTGTCAGGTAAGTCCATGAGAGAGGAAAAGGAGAATCAAGAACTAATCAAGTTTGTGGAATAGAAAGCATGTAGATTGAAGGATGACATGACCAAAGAAGCTAAGGAGTATAATAAGACCATCAAATATCTCATAATTCAATTAGAGGATACAAGTTCAAGCATGAGATCTAAAGAAGTTGAATGTATTCAATTGAAGATTAATCTTGTTTCCTTAAAGGATGAGCATGAAAAGGTCATAGTCAAGATAGGAAAGCTTAAAAAAGATCAAAATAAATAACAAAAATACAAAGAGATTGGCAACATGAAATTCAACAAGATAGATTAGGTCAAGAGTAAAATGAAGAAGCCAATTAGATAACCAAATACTTCAAAGTATGTCAAATATTTTATGGGACATTGTTTTGTTTGTTATCTTGTTGGTGATATGGCAAAGAACCATGTAATAAGAAGTAATCAATGAAAGGGAGATCAATTCCATATTCAAATAAAATGTATGGAAGACATTTTTTACTATAGTTGTCAAAGAATTGGTCATATTGCTAGGTTCTACAAGCAAAAACCATCAAGTCAAGATAAGTTCAATCCAGCTCCTAGAGTGCAAGAAAGAAGACAAGCTAGAAAAATTAATACAATGAGATATTCATCCCAGAGTCATTGTTATACATGCAATCAATTTGGCCACATTGTTATACAATGCAAGAGGATAAGAAATCAGTCAAAGAAAGAACACAATCATCATAAATCAAAAGGTATGAATGATCTTTTTTGTTTTATATGTCATAGAGTTGGTCACATTTCTAGGTACTGAAATAACAAGTTGAATGAGTTCTGAAATAAAAATAAGATGTATGGAGCTCCTAGTGTGTAAGTAAGAGGTCACAAATGGTTGTGGAAACCTAAGCCTATTAAGAGAGATAAAATTGAGACCAAAGATGGTTTGTTTGCCATGATAGACATGAAGGAAAGTCAAGAGTTTCTATTATCTACATTTGTTGACAAATCTAAAGAAAATAATGAAGTCATGGATCCATTCAAAGTCATTTTTGTGATGAGGCAAGATTGTAGGTCAAATGAGAGTATGGAGGTATGGGAGTATCCTGAGTTTTGGGACTTTTAGTCTCACTATGTCAAAGGGGTGTCTCTCTCTAGGCTTCTAGGAGACACTTTACAAAAAGAAGAAGCATGGTGGATGCTTGTTGGGTCTTGGTTAGTGTTGCATGATAAGAAATTCATGAAGGTGAGTTGTTATATCAGTTTGAGGTATGAAAAAAAAGGTACAATTGTTTGTTACTTTATGTTGATTCATCTCATAAGGAGTCATGTTATGATATGTAATAAGCAATCTTTGGTGTAAAGAGAGAGGTCTCGAGGGCTAAGATTGTGAAGATGAGTTGTAGCAGAAGAAAGGTATGGATATAATAAAATTTCATCCATAGTTGGTATCTTGAGGTAGCTTGATCTAGTGTAGTGTCTTAAAGGTAATTGGGATCTTGGTTTTAGGTGAGTTAATCTACATTGTGTTTGTTCTTATTGTTCTGACCAGTAGTATGGTAACTCTTGAAAGAGGACTTATGGACCCTAATAGTCTAGAGATTGGTATGGATTTAGGGAGAGATAACTCAGGTGTGTTGAGTGTGGTATGATGTTTTTAAATGTCTATTATGAGCAATATGTGTCAAAGAGTAGATATTGGTTATATATGTGGTCATGATCTAAGGGGGAGCATTTTTGAGATGCTTCAGTTCAATAAGCTTTTGTTATTTAGTATGCGTCATTAGCTCAAGTGAATCAACTTAGATAAAGGTGTGAAATCAAGGATGATGAGTTTTAAATATATTATAATGCTTATAAAGACTAAAGATTAATTTGAAATGGAGTATGAGGAGAATGTTGTCATGATCAATTTCTAGTGTTTAGGCATGTTGATTATTGTGTGTATAAGATCTGTAGGCTGGGTATGGAGATTTTCAGGTGTCATTTGAAGAATTAGAAGTTATCAAGGTGTCTTATTGGGATATAAAGGTGTCTTGACCTCTTTCAAGTGAGTTCCATGTGATTTCAAGTTTTGGATGTCTTTTGTGTGTAATTGGAGAATTTTATTTGCTCTTAGATTTCGTAGCTTGTGCTGAAGGGTATGCAAGTCAAAAACCATGGTATAGGAAGTATGGGTTCCCAAAGGATTTTGAACTCAAAATTTGGTCCAAAATTGTGTATTGATGGCCTTCAATTGTGAGTGAGCAAAGTTTTAGAGATGAGCATTGACTGGAAGGTGGTGTGTTTACTGAGTTTTTTTTATAAACCTAATGTTTTTGCTCATGTTGGAAAAAAAAATTCCTAATGATTTGAGATCTGAGGCTACTTAATAAATTAAAATGGTAAAATGGTGGTCAAAAAGTCTTTCACAGTATTTTTTAAGTATATGTTCGGTGCAATGGAGGAGGATTTGTGTAAATAGAGGGTTAATTGGCTAGTAAGTTTGTGAAGGAAGCATGTTGTAGAGAAAGATATGAGAATTGATTTTTGGCATGCATGAAGGGCATATGAGAATGATCTAGATATGAAATTTCAAGCCATGAAAGTTCATACACAAAATAATATGGGCTCTGTAAGGTCCAGTTAAGGCTGAAAGGTCCTCTAAGCAAGTCTAGTATGAAGAAGTCTGCTACAAATGTGAACTCAAGCATGTTGATATGATGACTTGATCTAACCAAGTCAATTCCTCATGCATAAACAAAAGGGGAGATTTGTAAATGGTTAGGTCCTAGGATCAAAAGACTGTGTAGTAGCATTTGAGAGAGAAGGTATGAAGGCATTTAATTTTTAATGGTATAAATATGCTCAAAGAGTGCCTAACCTCAGGTGACTTTGGGGGAGTCCCTGTTAATGTTTTCAACGTAAGTTTATATAGTTTTTTATTATCATGTATGTTTTGTCTTCATAGAAGCTATGTATGATCAAAGAAGAGTGTAGTTATGGAACATGTTTGAAAACCTCAAGGTAAGAAGAGATTTTCACAATATTAGGGGGAGTTTGTATCATCTATAATAGGTTTCCCTTTCCTTTTTTTTTTCCTTGAAGTTTTTTTAGGTCCACAAGATTAGAAGTTGAGGCCACTTTGTCATTGTGTCAAAGGAGAAGAAAGTACTTGAAGAGAGAGACAGAGTTTGAGCATAAGCTTTATATTTATATTTGAAATCAATGACAAAGGGGGATATTATTCAAGGTTTTTTGATGATGCATCCAAGGTGACCAAGGATGTTTATTAAGTATCATGTATGCTAGAATGACAATGATAATGTGTGCTTCAATATTCTTAGTTCTTCAATGTTTGACTTGAATAGATAGTTGATGGCTGATATTGATGGTATGGACATGTTAAAGAGACCCCATGGGATGTTATAAGTGATTATAATGCTTATGTAAGTGAATGGAATTGATCATAATAATCATATGAATATTTAAGCTCAAGTAGTCATCTTGAAAAATAAGGCTGAGTAAGTAGTTTTAGGATGTTATATATTTTTAAGAGCATTTTGATACATAAATGGATTTCCATATGAAAGGTGATAATGTGGTTCAAATATCAAGTTATGAGGTTGAGTGTCTAAAAATTAATTAAGGTGTAAATTTGGCTTCTCTAGCAGAGCTCACTAAGTTCCCATACTTAGCCAAGTTTGCATTATCTAAGATCTACAATGAGCATTTAATGGGATCATAGATCTAATGAACATAGTTTTATATAACTAGATAAGGATATAATAGAGTGTGTTATCTTGTTATTAGTGACATAATGGTGTGTATTTAGTTAAAAATTCAAAGGAGTTTAAGATTTCACACACTAGTGACAAGTGTCACAATCTTAGAAGCTTTGACAAAAGATCAATGACACATGGGTATTCATACAGATGGAGATTTATGGTGTAGTTTGAGTCAAATAGTCAACACTCAAAGGTAAATAGGACTACCAAGTGGCAAAAAAGTGGGGTCTGACATTAGGGTGCTCAAAATGCACACAATATTTCCAAGTGGCATAAGAGCAGGGATTATCAGCAATGTGTTCAGAAGGCATGTGAGGGTGCCAATTGTCTTAATCATATATCCATGTATTGAATATCAATGGTTTAAAAATGAAGAATAATTTAAGGAGACTTATAAGTATATTGAAAAAGTGTATTTAATATAGCATGCTTGGAACATGATATGAAACCATGTGTCTATAATATTTGCATTTACATAGTGACCATTGGTATTCAAATTAACAAAGGAAAAACAAGTCTACAGTGTTTAAACCATAACTTTTGATAAATACATAATTTGATGATGAATTAAAACTAAAAGTTGAAGAGGAATTCAAGGTGCATCCAAAAAATCAAGTTAGAATGTTTGAATATTTGTAAATTTAAAGATATTTAACTCCAAAGTTGACTATATGTTTGACCATGTTTAGCAAGTGACTCAAGAAGGATAATTGATTTGATCTTGATAGTATTTTGATGTTTTAAGATGAAATAAACATTAGGGAGTGTTTTATACTCAATTATTACTATTTTTAAGGATATTTTAGGTTTTACCAATCCATATTTAGTGTGAAATATTGCTTATAAGTTGATTATGTTTATTAAATGCACTAGCAGATTGAGTGACCATGTTGCAGGAGTGAGTTGAAGCTATTCTATGTAGAATTGAAGAAGAAAATGAATATGTATATGTTATATAATTATATAAGGATTATTATAAATTATTATATGTCATGATATTCCCCTTATCTAGTATGGAGAGTTAAAATAGCTTGACTATATTTTTACTATATATGACCAGTTTGAGTGGTCATTCTAAGAGAGTTGCTTTCAGTAATTAAAGATTGAGTGAAGGTGTCCAATGGACATGGATATGTTTCATAGGTCATGTATGATATATTAATTCATTTTTTTTATTAGGTTATTTGAGAAACATGTTTGTATGCTTTAGTTCTATATGATAGAATTTTTTGTGTTTCTTGGCCTATTGGTGAGCAGTATAGAATGGCTTGGTTCAAAGGTTGAGTTGGTGTTCCAGGTGGTAAGGACCCATGAGGAAGTAATAAATGGGATATTTTAGATATTTTTTATGTGTTTGAATCATTGGTAGAAGCTGAGGGTGGTTCAAGAGGTTTCAAGAGTGACGTGTGATGTGAAGGCCTAATTGTTTTGGGTCTCATTAATGCATAATGGGATATTTGTGTCTTAAAGACTATGTCTGACATATGGAGTGAATAATTTTACACATTTAAAATGTATGAATACCTATTTTTAAGGTATAAAAATTATGTAAAGCATCTTGGCTAACAAAAAGGGTTAAAGGAAGACAATGGTATACACACAAGGTTTAATTGGAATAATTTTGCTAGTTGTGTGTGTGTAGAGTCAAATGAAGGAGAGAAAATTTGAAATAGAAGGTACAAGTCATTTAGGACCAATAGAGAGTGAAGAAGATTAGTCATGATTATTTGATTAAGGTGATAAAGGTGAACACATAGTTCATTTGACCTAATGAGCCTAGAAGAGGCAGATTAAGTGAGTAAGCTCTAGAGGCTGATTGAGTGAGTGTGCTTAGTTGATGAATTGAAGACCAGGGAAGGTTGAGGATTGTGTAAATTAACTATACGTCATTTTTTTAATGTTTTGATAGAGTTGTTTTAGGTTTTTTGATTATGTATGTGCAAAGAAGTGAAGAGTGATCCAAAAGGGTATTTTGGATGCATTGCTTGTGTGTGCAAGTTTGTGAAAGTGTAAAGGGGAAAGAGATAACGTAAGAGAAGTCCATAATAAGGTTTATAAGACATTAGATCAGAAGTGTAGATCATATTAATTTATTTGGGTTGATGCTTGGTTTCTTTAGGGGTTGGTTCCTCCTTATGGGATGGGTGTTCCTTGATTAGTTGGTGCTGGTCTAAATGTTTAATCTTGTCTTTATAGGACTATAGTCAATATTTTAGGGTTAATTGGGTTTTATCCCTCAAGAAGGTTTCCCACATATATCATGTGTTATGTGCTTGATATTGCTATATCTTTTTTTTCCATTACAATGGCTAATTTGTATGCAATATGACTGTATGTGCTAAATGTTTAAAGAGTTGGGAATTGAATTGGATTGGGAACCTAACCTCTCAATGATTGTACCTATAGCATCCCCATTATGTGATAAAGGTTACTATTCTCACTAATCAATAACCTTATCTGTATTGCAAGCATCTTGAGGCTGAGTATCATAATTATAGCTATTTTGTTAGTTCTAAATTTATTGTAAAGAGGAATAAGGAAGTAGTTTCACATCCACATCCATCCAATTATATCAACCCTAGTGACCTTTCATCCACTTGGATTGATCCATTTCCTATAACTTTTGTAAAATAGGTTATTATTGAATATGTGTGCATTTCCACTTACCATCTAAAGGATGCCTTCCATGTTGCAACATTTCTGAAGTCTCCAAAAATATTTGGTAAACCCAAACCATCTAAGATCCCAAAGAGACCCACCTTGATATAACAATAGAATAAACATCAATGAAAATCATGTATGGTATTTATACCTATTACTTCAGCAAAGAAAGACTAGGAGGATTTTATAGAAGGAGACTATTTATACTCTAAAGGCCTTGTTAATTGCTTTTAGAACCCAAAATATCTAATCCCTAATAATATCATGGATCATATTGATTATATAGGAAGTATCCTTGGTATATAGGTGCAATGAATCATAGAACCATTATCTCCTAGTGTACCTAATTTAAATCATGGTCTCCAATTTATATAATTTAGGGGTAACCTCATGACTTTCGACAGTGATTATCCCAAATTGAACAATGACGAGACTCCTTGCAATGATGTAGTATCCCATTATATCCTTTTGATGAGATTATTGACTTTGTTTTATTTGACCAAAATGCCATTATGACCATAACACCTATTTATCCTATTAGAGCTTCCTGACCTGAATCAAGATCTTATTTCACCATTAGAGCTTCCCTTACTAAAGCATGAACATATTCCAATATTAGAGATTACCTTACTAAAGTAGAACCTCATTGTTCCTTATGCCTTTCCCATCTTAAACTAATTGATTGTAAACAAAAAAATTTGGTCATATGTCTTCATGAGTTTTAGAATGAACAATCAATTGCAGAATACATGGGCCCAAGAGATGGATTTCCAATTAGTGATCACAAAGAAGGATTTGATTTTTCATTGGATCCTTCTACCTACTTTGGAGAGTAGGAAATTATTTTTGGTCACAATAAAGATATAACATAGATATATTTAGGTGAAAACCTCTTTAAGGTGCATATTGATTAGGGAAAAAGTAAAGATAAAGACAATCCCTTTAGTGAAAACATGTTTTAGATGCTCTCAAGAAAGAAAGTTTTCTCATCCCCTCAAGACATAGAAGGTCTGTCAAGTCCTAGATCTATATCCAGTACAAACATCTCTTCAAAACAAGTACAAATGTTTGAGCATCTCACTCTTGAGTTTTTAGAGGTTTTTGCTACTTGACCACTACCTAAGATGGCAAATTTCAATTCATCACACTATCTAGAGATTTGGGAGGAACAACAAGAATATGTAGTAGAAGAAGATGATTATGATCATAACTTGCCTACAATTTTTGAAGATAGATCCACACTTCTTGTAGAAAACATAGTTAAAGTGAATTTGGGAACATATGATGATCCCAATATTGTTTATCTTGGATCTTCCCTTACTAAATCATAACATGAACACATTATATCCATTTTGATGGATATCAGAGACATTTTTGTATGGGCACACATAGACATACTAAGCTTAGACCCACACTTGGTAGTACACCACCTTGTTGTTCATCCAAATGCTAAACCAATTAATCAAAAATTAAGAAATATGCATCCACACACTGTCGTCTTGGTAAAATCCAAATTGGAAAAATTATTGGGAGTAGGCTTCATCAAACTATTGGACTATTTTGAATGGATATCTAGCGTAGTTTTAGTCAACAAGATGCAACATGGTATACATCTCTATACAGATTTCAAAGAAATCAACAAAGTAATCCCTAAAGATGGTTTTCCTTTGCCCAACATTGACATGATCATCAAGTATACTACTAGGTACAAGATGTTGTCCCTCATATATATATATTTTTTGGATACAATCAAATTAAGATATCCCAAGACATTTTATTACAAAGTCATGCATTTTGACTTGAAGAATATGAGAGCCACATATTTGCATGCCATGAATATCATCTTCCATGACATGATGAATAATATTGTTGAGCACTATGTTGATTACATACTAGAAAAATCAAGAACACATTGTAGACATCTTAACATTCTATGAAGAATCTTTGAGAGGCTTCATGAGTATAAAGTCCATCTAAATCCGAAGAAGTGTCTTTGGAGTCACTTAAGGGAAATTAATAGGTTTCATTGTATCAAAAAGATGGATCAAAATTTACCTTGTAAAGGTTAAGGCCATTGTTGAATTCCTTCACGTTCAAATCTTAAATAGGTTTGAAGCATGTAAGGAAAGATCCAATCAGTGCACAAGTTCATTTCTTAACTGGTAGATAAGTGCCACCCATTTACTCATCTCTTGAAGAAAGGGGTGACATTTTAATGGGATGATTACTATCATTTAGTATTTGTGAAACTCAAAATACATTTAGCCAACCTACTAGTTTTGAGAGTAACAAAACTTGTATAACCATTGCTTCTTTACATATCAACAATTGAGCATGCACTAGGGGCACTTTTGGCCCAATATGATGATTAAGGTAAAGAACATGTAGTCTATTATTTGAGCCACACAATGGTGGCTTATAAACATAATTATTCAACTATTGAGAAGGTGTGTTTAGTTATGGTATTTTCTTCATAAAAGCTATGACATTATATACTAAATACTAAATCTATTGTCATCACCAAGGTGGATCCTCTCAAGTTTTTATTATCCAAAGCAAATTTCACAGGATGTATGGATAAATGGGTCATGATCCTAAGTTAATTTTATGTTGCTTATTAGAAGCAGAAAGCTATCAAAGGGAAAATTATTGCTGATCAACTTGTAGAGGCCCCTATAAGAGACACTCAACCACTCAAATTAAACATTCTAGATGATTCAATCATGGCACTAGAAGAAGTGTAGCATGAGCTTAAATAATGGAAGCTATATTTTGATGGTTCCTTCACTTCACATGGATCTGGAGATAACATATTCTTGATTACACTGCAAGAGGATTTGATTCCCAAAGAATTTCACATTAATTTTCATTATACTAATAATATGTCAAAGTATGAGGCACTCAATATCAAGCTTTGTCTTGTAATTTAGTGGGATATTCAACATGTATTAGTTTATGGTGATTCCCAATTAATCATCAATCAAACCACTGATCAATATTAAACTAGAGATGATAATAGTGTTCCTTACAAGCAAATTATTGATAATCTCAATGTTCATTTTAAATCTCTACAATTTAAATAAGTACCAAGGGTCGAGAATAGATTTTCTGATGTAATGGTAACAATTGGGTCAATGATATATATTCATGGTGGAGCTAAAGAGTATCAGTTTTTGATTGAAAATTTTCTACAACTTGCACACATTATGTCAGATTTAGAAAGGGTATGCACCATTGTTGGTCCCAATCCTCCACTTGAACTACCTTGGTACCAAGCCTATTATAATTACTTTCATAATCAATTTTTTCCACCTAACCTATCCAATAGCCAACATAAACTATTCCATCATGACCTAGCCTATTATACCCTCCCTAAAAGTATGCTTTATTGCAAAGGATATGATGAAATGTTAATTCATTATATATCTTCAAGAGAACCCAAACTAGCACTAATGGAGTTTCATGAAAGAATATGTGGAGCCCACACTAATAGTGTGTGTAGTCTTAGTGAAAAAGCTCCTATGAATAGGTTATTATTGGCTAAAACTGGAGACAGATGCTTACAATTATGTGAATAGGTATGTTCCTTGTTATAAACATGGAAATTTGATACATGCACCTTCCTTACCACTATAGATGATCACAAAACCATGGCCATTCTTTACATGGGGCCTTGATCTCATCAAAAAAATAAACCCAACATCTTTAAATGTCTATAAACACATTTTAATTGTATCAAGTAATTTACAAATTGTATTAAGGCCATTCATCTCACTAACATAATCGAGAAGTAGATATCAAAATTAATTTATTACCATATAATTTGTAGATATGTCATTCTAGCATGCATTATATTTGATAATGGTAGATCCTTTATAAATAGAGATGTAAAAGACCTTTATGCAAAATTCAAAATCAAGCACAAGAAATCTATGCCATATCACTCGCAAGGTAATGGATAAGCTAAGGCATCAAACAAAACCATTTTAGCCATTTTCAATAAGATTGTCAATGACGTTGGTCATAATTGGCACTTGTGAATCTTTCTTACCCTCTACACTTATAGAACTAGTCATTAAACACCCATGGGAACCACTCCATACTCCCTTGTCTATTGCACAAAAGTTATTATCTGATTGAGATCAATCTACCATTATTGTGGACTTTTTATAGCATATTAAAGATTATGAAGAGTACAGAGTCTCAAGGTTATAATAACTAGAACTTCTTGATTGTAAGCATATGGCTACCCTAGAAAACTTACAAGCCTATCAAAATAGATTGTGAAGAAGATACAACAAGTGCATTCTCCCTTGGGAGTTTGAGATTGGTGATTTTGTCTTGAAAGATAACCAAAAGAACACACATGTTAAATGCAAGAAAAAAGGTAAGTTCTAGCCTTATTGCTTGGGACCATTTGTTATCATGACAAACTATGGATCAAGGGCATATTACAGGCTACTATAAATGGTGAAGAAATTCCAGAGCCCATGATCATTATGCACCTTAAGAGTTATATGCTTGAACAACTTTGAACAATTATCTACAAGATCCCTTACCTTGAGGTAACTTGTGTTGAAGTATTTTATCCTTCCATTTTATCCCGAACCATCCTTTAATGGACCATATTCTTTTGACATACCTAATTACTTCATGACTCTAGACCATGAAGGCTTTTAGATCATTGGCACTTTGAACACATTTTATACTACCTTGTACCATTATTTTTGAGAACCACATTCATTATGTACCATCCTTTGGACCCCATTCTTTCTATACCATTCTCTTTAATAACCACATTCTTTGTTATGTCTTGGGCTTGTTGTAACCTGAACATGTTTCTCCCTTGACCAATTATGATCCTGATTATGAATCATCAGCCTTATGATCACATTCGTTCCCAGTTCTACTAAAAAGATCATCATGAATGGTATTTGTAGATTCTTTTATAGACAAGTGCACATAGACACATTTTCAGCTAAGGATTTTTACCTCCTAGATAGTTCTTCAAAGATATCTTATGTTGCATACTAATTTATTATTTTGCTACTGATTGGTAGAATTTTTTCATTATCAGGAGCCTTTCTCTCATTGATTTATGAGCAAGGGCTATTGTAGCCAACTTTAGCTATTATTGGAGCTTCTAGTTAGTTCCTTGGTCCATTGTTTATATCCATACAGGCCATTGTAGCCAGCTTTAGTTGTTATTAGAGCTTCTAATTAGTCTCTTAGTTTATTATTTATATACATGTAGGTCATTGTAACTGGCTTAGCTATTTATTATAAATTCTATTCTTGGAAAAGAATATCCTAGCTTAGTTGGTTCCCATTGTACATATTTTATCCCAAAAACACCAAAAATATTAGAAAATGATCCATAAAATAACAAACACATTGTCTTACGCTTTTCTACATTTTGATCATCTCATGCTCTTATCATTTTTTAAGTATCTCATCCCACCAACTTACCATTTTTAAGACCATTCTCATTTGTCTCATTCATTTTTATTTCTTCCCTTTTCTTCTACAACATCAATCATGTTTTCTATTCATCACCTTTTTATTATATCCCACTTCCTGAGAGAACTACATTTGACCTAAAGTTCATGTTGGAACATGTGTCCATGGAGCTATGTAGGCAACATCCACTTGTCTTATACATATGACGTCAACTCAGCCAACCCTGTAATGTTCTTCTCTTCCCCCATTTCTTCAGCATTATTTCTCTTTAATTAAGAAACAACTTTGTGTGTTTTTTCTTGTTTTATTGTTGTAGAAAGTAACACCTCTACTACATGTACATGAACAATTATTTTTAAACTACACTAACTTGGTTTTTATTTGTATGTTTATTTGAGTTTTATTGGTATTTTTTTGTTTTTTATTCATTTTTTCTTGTGTTTTCTTATCTCTTCATTTATTTCTTCTTTCTTTTGGTTGTTTCTTCTTTTTATTACTTTTTATCTCTCCTTAGTCTTGTGTTTTCCTATGCAATATATTTTTTTGTTTTCCTTTTCCAAGTACATCTTGATGATCCACATAGATATTGATTATTTATATCTTGGTCTCATGTTGTTATGATGTTCTTACTCTATTTTTAAACATTCTTGTTCCTACTTACGTCTTGATCATTCATATCTACATTTTGAAGTTGGGTTCATTTATGTTTTTCTTTCTCTTGTATTTGTTTTTCTGTTTAAATGTAAATAGTTGTAGCTCTAGTTTTGGTCATTTTTTTACCATTATCCTTAGTTATAGGTATTCACATTTGAACTGACTCTGCACAATTTAAATATCATGTCATTATGAGTTTTTTGTATTGATGATGCCTAATTTCTTTTGGTATAGCAAGCACTTTATGATTTGGATTCAAGTCTTAACATCAGTACAAATTTGATGGATAGATCTCAAGAACACCATGCATAAACTATGCTCAATAGGTTTAGTAATTTGACTCTATTCTTAGACATGCATCTCTTAGCATACATATTGAGTCTAATCGAATAATTGGTCAATTTTCATCGTCCCTTATTCTATTCTCTCCTACTTCTAAGTGAACTACATTGGCTTGAGGTCCATTTGGATAATGTAGGTAGCACTTAGATACTAGAAGTATCTCAAGTCAGCTTGGGCACCTTCATTTTTATTTTCATCACTTTGTGCATTCTAATATGCATGGTTCTTTATGGCTTTAACACCCATTCTACCTTGCATTTATGTTGGTGCCCACTCATCTTTGATCTATGTAATAGGTTATATCCTCAAGCTATTTTTAAAAAAAAATTCCATGCTAGGGCACAACATTTGAGCCTACTTTAATAATCAAATCATCCATATGGGGGTAAGCCATTCTTTATCAATGATCAAAATCTGTCCTACTATAGAAAAATTGCTTATCATGATCATATTTCCTCTATAGGAGCACATTATTATTTATTATATCTTTGAAGATAACATTCTATTTTTTATTTTAATTCTAAGATCTCCACACTTTTTCCCATGATGGAAATATTTTAATGTGTAAATTGTTTTGAGATTGATCAATTTTGAACTATGCAACTTGTACCCTAGCTTTAGGTGTGTTCAAAGTGTGTCATTTATATTTTTGAATTATATTCTTACCATTCCCCCCATTCTTGGGGCCCATTTTATTCTAATTATATTTTGATCACTAATGAAATCAATGTGTGTAAGCGTTGCTCATTTAGATTTAATCTATTCCATGGGTTAATCTCTTACTTTCTTGCTCTTTTTGAGAGTTCATCCTTCTCTTTCAAGCTAGTATGTCCTCTCAAGGGGGCATCATTGGTTATTTACAATTAATTTTTAATAACTCTTTTCTTTGAAAATATGCTTCACCTTAATGACTTGTTAAACCTTGTCAAGTAAGGGTAACATGTAGACATCTAATTCCTAACACCATTTGTGTTGAAATTGTCAATCTAACTCGATTTGCACTCAAATGCCCAATTTAGGTCAAAATCACTTAAACCTGCTAAATGTTTCAATATTATCATATATAAGTGTCAATTTAGTTCAATGTATCCCTAAATGGGATAATGCATTCTATGTGATTCTTAACATTTTTAAAACATTTTGAGTCAAAGTGATGATTTTGTATTTTGGTGCCCTAGATCACTCTTTTATTATAATTTATTAGTATACATCATATACCTTTTTTATTTTGTGTCAACAACATCCTAAATGAGATAACAGTCTGTATGCATCTAACATCATTTTTTAATTCCTCTCAAGTCAAATTATGACACAATAATATGATTTTTTTACCATTTTTGATTAATTGTACACCAATTTCCAAAGAATTATCCTAAAATTGATTAAAAATTAAACCAAATTATGAGATTAAGTAAGAATTCCATGGAGCAATTTGAATATTTTTTTACTGAAAATTGGTTTTAAATATCTGCATCACCTAATGACATGATCAATGGGGTGGCATCCTTAAGCCATAAATGCAATAAATATCAAGTTTATGGGTACCCATACCTAATTAATGTCTCTTCTTTCGAAATATTTATGAGAATATATATAGATTTATTATGCAATATTAGAAAAATTCAAGATCGTACATCTCAATCTTGAGATGGATGGTCATAGTCGATCCTGACCCATTTGAAAAATTTATAAATAAAAGGGCATAGAACATCATATTTAAGCTTAAATTGTGTAAACTTATAATGCAAGATTCTATCCATAAGTCATTTGTGTAGTTTGATTAATATTTTATTTATAATAGGATAGCTTTAATTGATAAGCATATTAGTGATTTTATATCATGAGCCTAGATTATGCATAGTGATCGTGAGATAATGGAGGATCTTGGCATCCATTGTTGACAAAGACAAGAACACCAAATCAAGGGGGAAAACACATTCGGAGCCACTTTTGGATGGTGGAATCACTTGGGAAGGTAATATGCATATGTGCTTTCTTTCAATTACTTTTTATTGTAATTTTCAAACCTCATTTAATAGGTTGGATTAGATTGTTATTTCTTATGCATTCTTTTGTGTTTTTCATGACAAATGTTTGAACTAATCCTCTTTGTAATCCAACACTACAAAAATGACCAAGATACATTAATATGTGCCTCAATAACCCATTGGCACCAATCCAATATGATGAAATTTAACCCTAAAACTCATTCAATGATTACATCTTGTTTAAGCAATCAATGAAATAGATACAAAGATTAACAATGAAATCAACTTCCATTTCCATGAATCTAAACATTCAATCTTTTTTACAACCACTAATAAAAAATGGGGAGAGAAAGACAATCCCAATCATTTCCATTTCCAATTCTATGTCCATGAATATGAACATTAAATCATCTCTACAACTACTTGTAACTACTTTAAGTTCTTTTGCATGTTTTTTTTTTTTTCATTTCATTGAATTTCCATAATAAATATCGTAACAAAAAAATAAAAAGGAAAACATAGAGAGATAAGAGTGAGGAAGATAAGAGAGAGAAAAATAGAGGGGGAACTATAGAAAATGAATTAAAATGCACAAAAAAAATAATATCTAGACTAATAATCAACAAGCATACATGTATCCTATAATTATGTAATTTAATAACTAATAAATTCTTAAGGTATATTTTTAGGTGTTTGGAAATATTTTAAAAAAATAGAAGTAATTGAATGCAGATAGTATATATCCTTTTTATATATGAGTAATGTAATAATTGTTAAACTATAAAAAATAATAACAATCTGATATTAATTATATATAAATTGAAGGCATTAATGTACAACAAATACCTCTATCATATTGAATAGTTAATTTTTAAGTGAAACTATGTGTATGGTTTTTTATTTGACATATTTCGAATCGCCATTTTAACCATGCATATAATTTCATCCAAAAATTAGTTGCTCACTTTTATAAACTTTGTAAACATCAAAATTCTTACTCCATCATATTGTTAAAAAAAAACCAATAATCTGTAAAAATAAAACTATCACCATCAAAACTTAATTACAAACATCAATATCAAAACTTAATTTGTCCAAGTTATCACAAAAACCCCCATCAATATAAACAATAATATCATCTAAGCATAAATAAATACTAATTATTTAAGGAGAAAATAATGAGAGAATATATTTACCCTTAATTATTATCATGAACCAAATTATTATTGTCTGTGCTTAATTGTAAGTTCAAGGGTGGAATGCAATTTCAAGAGTGGGTATTATTTTCCATGTTTAAAAATAATTTTTTATTTTGAATTTAATTTTTTCAATGAATAAAATTCCTTTAAATTTAATTATTAACTTTATCATTAAAATAAATTTATCGTTAAAAGAAAAAAATACAAAAGTGAGATTGGAAATAGCTGACAAAAATAATAGGAAAACTTTGTTGAATAAAATACAGATCTACGTTGAAATGATGCCTTTTCCATGATGGAAAATTCTTTGAGGTTGAAAAGTGATGCTGAAGTGCAGTTCACTCAGTTCTATTTTTAGACTATTACTGTAAATTTAGTTTGCATGAACAGTTTTTTGTGGAGCTAAATTTAGACAGTTAGTTAATTTTTAGTTAATATATTTATTAGAAAAAAAAAAGCCTTAGAAAGGCTAGAGTTATTTTTAGTTGCTATTACATGCAAATTATTATTTAGATAAATTTAAAATATTTTATTCAATAATTAAAAAAGCATGTTCACATGCAATTCTATTAATACATTATAATTGATCTTTATTTTCAAGAAGAGAAGCAGAAGAGAATGATGCCAATTTTTTTAAGAAGTATTTTATATTTTTGAAACTCTTATCTCTTCTATATTATGAATATTTCATATATTTAGCTATGATTTAATTTTATTTAAAAATTCTACATTTGGTATCAGAGCCAGGTTTTTTCTTTTGGGTTAAAGATTTAGTAGTTAGAATTTTGCCAAAAATTTTATCATGTCAAATTCTAACTCCTTACCCATTCCATAATTTGATGGAAATGAGTATATGATTATTGGTGTATCAAAATGATGATTTTTTTAATAGAAAAAGATTTGTGGGAGATTATTGAATCAGGTTATGTAGAGCCAGCTGATTGGAATGCCCTCACAACAAATGATAAAACAACTAAGAAGGAGGCTAAGAAGCAGAATGCTCAAGCCTTATTTCATATTCAGATAGCTCTAGATAAGAGCCTATTTCCATGAATTGTAGGAGAAAAGACAGAAGAGGATGCTTGGAAGACTCTAACATAAGCTTACTAAGGTAGTGATCAAGTCAAAGTTGTCAAGTTACAGACATTGAAGAGAGAATTCGAGAATTTAAAGATGCAAGAAGCTGAAAGTGTGAGTACCTATTGTGTCAGAGTAAAATATGTGGTCAATAAGATGGCTACACTTAGTGAAATTGTTAACAATGAGGTTTTGATCAAAAATGTGTTGAAGACTCCCACACCAAGGTGGAACCATGTTACCATAATCATAGAAGAAAGCAAGAATTTTTCTACCCTTCAATTTGATCATCTAGTTGGATCTTTGGTGTCTCATGAAGAAAGATTGAGAGATTCATTTGGAGAAAGTGATGAGAAAGCTTTTTCCTCCAAATTAAAAATCACAAAGAATGAAGATGCCAATAGTAGCATCAAAAGTAATCCAGGCCAAGGTAGAGGTCAAAATCAGAATTACTCACGAGGAAATAGAGGCAGAGGTGGTTTCTGAGGAAGAGGTGGTTTCAGAGGAACAGGTAGAGACCGATTTGATAAAATAAATATCTAGTGTTATCATTGTAATAGGTATGGCCACTTTAATTATGAGTGTAGATTAAAATAAGTTAATAATGGTAAAATCGTTAGAACGTGATGAGATTCCTCCAGATAATTTATTTTTATCTTATGAAAAAGATGAAAATATTTCTAAAGATATTTGGTATTTAGATTCGGGATGTTCTAACTACATGTTAGGGAATGAAAAACTTTTTTCTATAATGGATAAAAGTTTTAAATCCAAGATCAAACTTGGTGATGACAAATCACTGGAGATTGCTACAAAAGGAGCTATGGAAGTCCATACAAAAGAATGTATGAAGAGTGTTAAAAACATTTATTACACTCCAAATTTAAAGAATAATTTTTTGAGTGTTGGATAATTATGTGAGAAGAATTATAAAGTTGTATTTGAAAATTAACAATGTATAATTTATGATAAGAATCAAGGAAATAGGGTGGTAACAGTTGTGCCTATGACAAAGAATAGGATGTTTCCATTGAAGTTTGGTGAACATAATAAGAACCTTGTCAATATGGCATATAAGAATACAAGTTGGTTGTGGCATCTCAAGTATGGGCATTTAAATTTTCATAGTTTGAAGATTTTAACATCAAAAGCATTAGTTTCTAGTTTACCTAAGGTTAAAGATCACAAAGAAGTTTTTGAAGGATGTGCTAAAGGAAAACATGCAAGAGAGAAATTTCCAAAATGCAATGCATGGAGGGCCTATTATCCACTCCAGTTAGTTCATTCAGACATTTGTGGTCCTATGCAGACAAAGAGTTTGGGTAAGTCATCATATTTCATTACTTTTATTGACAATTACTCATGATAGTGTTGGGTTTATTTTTTGAAGACCAAAGGTGAAGCTCTTGAGACATTCAAGAGGTTTAGATCCCTTGTAGAAAACGACAAAGGGTGCAAAATCAAATGCTTAAGGACTGATTGTGGAGGAGAATTTTGTTCAAAATCCTTTCAAGGTTATTGTGATATGCATGGCATTAGAAGACAACTCACCACTACATACACACCTCAACAAAATGGTGTAGCTGAAAGGAAAAATCATATAGTGGTGGAGATGGCATGAAGCATGCTAAAAACAAAGGGATTAAGTAATTATTTTTGGGGAGATGCAGTTGCTATAGCAGTATATATTCTCAATCAAAATCCCACTAGTGCACTTGATAGGATGACTATGTATGAAGCCTGGTATGAGAAAAAGCCAAATGTTAATTATTTCAAAGTTTTTGGTTGCTTAGCCTATGTTCATGTTCCTAATCAAAAGAGGCAAAAGATACATCTCAAAAGTGAGTCATGTATTTTTGTTGGATATAGTGAGGAAATTAAGGCTTATAGGTTATATAATCCTCTCACTAATAAGCTTATTGTGTCAAGAGATGTGATTTTTGATGAAGGGGGAGTTTATGGTCATCAAAAAGGTCATATGGAGAAGTCAAAATCTATTTTAAATGAAGTTATTATGGATGATATTGATCATGGGAAGCCCACTAATATTTATATTCCAAGTGCTACAAATCCACCAAGTAACCCCTCATCTAGTTGTTCAATTCCAAGTGTAAGTCCAAATTAAAGTCCTAGTTTTGCAAGGAAGGTAAGAAGATTGAGTGACATTTATCAAAGGAGTTCAAATCAAGCACATAAATAAAATCCAAGAGGTGAGACACTGAAGTTTGCTTTACTTACCAAGGCTGATTTTGAACCATCATGTTTTGAAGATGCATATACTAATGAGGTTTGGATGCAAGCAATGCAAGAAGAGATTAATTCTATTCACAGGAATGACACTTGGGAAGTTACAAAGCTTCCACATGACAAGAAGAATATTGGCACTAAATGGGTCTACAAGACTAAGTGTAACAGTGATGGAATTGTTGAAAGGCATAAGGCAAGATTAGTTGCTAAAGGCTTCACACAAAAGTATGGCATTGATTATGAAGAGACATTTTCACCAGTATCAAGACAAGAGACCATTAGAATGTTGATTTCATTAGCAGCTCAAAATAATTGGAGCATCCATCATATGGATGTAAAAAGCGCCTTCTTAAATGGGTACTTAGAAGAAGAAGTATATGTGGAACAGCCACAAGGTTTTGAAGTACAAGGAAAAGAAAATCATGTCTACAAGTTAAAGAAGGCTTTGTATGGCTTCAAACAAGCACCAAGAGCATGGTATGCTAGGATTGATGGATATTTTCAAGAGAATGGCTTTCAAATAAGTAAGAGTGAACCTACCGTTTACTACAAACAAGAAGGTAATGATATTTTGATTGTAAGTTTTTATGTTGATGACTTGTTGTATATGGGTAGCAGTTCTATGATGAAGGATGAATTCAAAGTTTCCATGATGAATGAATTTGAGATGAAAGATTTAGGCCTCATGAAATATTTTTTAGGAATGGAGGTTTATCAAAGGGAGAGTAAAATTTTTATTTGTCAAACAAAATATGCTAAAGATATGTTGAAGAAACTTGATATGGTTGATTGTAAACCAATCTCCAGTCCAGTTGCTCATGGATTTGTGTTGTGTAGAGATGATGGTACTGAAAGAGTTGATGAGACAACTTATAGAAGTATTGTTGGAAGCTTAATATTTCTAACTCATACAAAACCTAATATTGCTTATTCAATTTCACTTATTTCAAGGTACATGACAGAGCCATCAGAAATACATATGAAGGCAGCCAAGAGAATTTTGAGGTATGTGAAAGGCACTTTAGATTTTGGTACTTATTACTACACTTCTAAAAGGTTCAATCTTGTTGGTTTTAGTGATTCTGATTGGGGAGGTAGTTTGGATGACTAAAAGTCAACATCTGGGAATTGTTTTTCTTTTGGTTATGGTTTGATTACTTGGAGCTCAAGGAAGCAAAGTATAGTTGCCCTTTCTTCTACAGAAGCAGAGTATGTTGCAGTCACTTCAGCAGGTACACAAGCATTATGGCTTAGAAAAATTGTTGAATAAATTGGAGAGATTCAAGTTCAGCCCACAGTTATTTTTTATGATAACATTAGTGCTATTAAATTGGCCAAGAATCTAGTCCATCATAGTAGGACAAAACATTTTGATTTAAATCATCATTTTATCCGAGATTTAGTGCAGATGAAGGTAGTAGAATTGAAATACATCAACACTAAAGAACAATTGTCAGATATCTTCATGAAAGCAGTTGCAACAGATCAGTTTTGGACACTCAAATCAAATTGTGAGCCCACTTAGCATCAAGGGGGAGTATGTTGAAAAGTGATGCTGAAGTGCAGTTCACCCAGTTCTATTTTTAGACTATTATTGTAAATTTAGTTTGCATGAACATTTTTTTGTGGAGCTAAATTTAGATAGTTAGTTAATTTTTAGTTAATATATTTTTTAGAAAAAATAAAGCCTTAGAAAGGCTAGAGTTAGTTTTAGTTGCTATTACATGCAAATTATTATTTAGATAAATTTAAAATATTTTATTCAATAATTAGAAACACATGCAATTCTATTAATACATTGTAATTGATCTTTATTTTCAAGAAGAGAAGAAGAAGAGAATGATTCCAATTTTTTGAAGAAGAAGTGTTTTTTATTTTTGCAACTCTTATCTCTTCTGTATTATGAATATTGCATATATTTGGCTATGATTTAATTTTATTTAAAAATTCTACAGTTTCCAGTGTTCAAAGAATAAGGCAAACAGACCTGCATTGGTTGGAGACTTAATGTAGACTTCATGTAGTGCAATTAGGGTTTTAATATATTTTGGGCAATTGCCAAGGCGCATTAAATCCAAATTATTCTTCAAATCTTCAATTTTCAACATTTTTGCCATATTCTGGGCAATTGCGAGGCATGTAAATCCAAACGGGTCTTCAAACCCTCAATTTGAACATTGTTTAAGATGTATTTTAGCGTTTAAGTATGAGGGCGAAGATTGGGGAAGTCCATATATAATTTTTATTCTTACCGTAAGCTGCTATTCTTTAGCTGTTGGTGGTAAAGATACTATTTCCATGGGTGACTCGATTACTGGAAATCAGATAATAAAATAAAAAAATGGGACATTTGAATTGGGATTTTTTAGTCCCGAGGGAACCACTAATTGGTATATTGGCATCTGGTATGCCCGAATCTCACTAGACAAGAAGATCGTTTGGGTGGCTAATAGGGAGACTCCAATCAGAAACATGCCTGCGAGAGATGGTCATCTGACACTATTTGATGCAGAAGGTGAATCTGTTTGGTTGGTCAATGTGACGAAGACCTCTGGGGCTGTGATATTAGAATCTGGAAATTTTGTATTGCTGGGCGATGACAACAAATCTGAACCTGTTTGGCAGACTTTCGACCATCTGTATATACTTAGTTCGCTGGGATGAGGATCGGTGGACAGCAAAAGATTTTCAGTTGGAAGAATTCATGGGACCCAACGCATGGGCTATTCTCCTTCGAAGTGGATCCGTCCGGGCTAGGCAATTCGCGCTAAGATGGAACAATTCTGTACAATATTGTGAATGCGGAGTTTGGGATGATACGAGTTTTAGTCAAGCAACGTCGTCTCCGATATCAGCTTTGGCTTGTATGCCACTTATACGTTGATACCTAAATTCAGGGCGTTCTCCCATTTCATGGTGGACAAGTCCGGAGCTATTAGGCTCTATAGTTTGGTTGATGGTGATAAATGGAACATCATATGGTTTCAGCTTAGAGATCAATGCAATGTATATGGCCTCTGCGGCGCTTATGGAACGTGCAAACTGAACAATCCTAAATTCTGTAGCGGTGTGGAAGGCTTCAAGCCCAAAGACAATCGTGCGTGGGATTTTCAAGAGTGGTGGTCTAGCGCCTATGTTCCTCAAAGCTCGTTAAAGTGTGATGCCATAAATGGCAGCACTGATGAATCCAAGGGGTTGAGCGTGTCCTTGCCTGAGAATCAGTCTTACTCATACCCTGCACAGTCAAAGAATGATTGCGAGAAAATGTGCTTCCGCAACTGCTCGTGCACTGCGTTCAGTTACAAGCCCCTTCAGGGCTCTGCCAAATCTGTGTAGAAAATTTGTTGAACATGCACAATTCTCCATAAAAATACATTTCAGAAGTCTCTGTTCGAGTAGCTGCCTCCGGACTTGAACCCGGTCCACCGTCCTTCAAATGCAAAACAACAACTATTATAGTCACAGTGCTTGGTGCACTTGTTGCTCTGGCCATTGCTCTCCTTTCTACATTTTTATTGTGGCTGAGGCGTCCGTCAAGATGGAATGAAATGTGTGCAGTTTTTTCGGATGTATTGCTTAGAAAGTTTAGTTACAAGGAATTGAAGATTGCAACCCGAAATCTCAGCAATAAGTTGGGAAGCGGACGGTTTGGCTCAGTGTTCAAAAGACTCTAACAGGGAAAAGTTAGCCTGTGGGAAACTTACAGCATGTGAATTTGGTTAGGCTTTGAGGGATTTGTGCAAAAGAATCGCATAGGTTACTAGTTTATGATTTCATGTGTAACGGCTCTCTAAATTCCTTCGTCTTCAACATTAATTTCAAAAGGGAATGGAAGGTTTTGCACTGGAAAACCCGATTATTCTTGTTGTATTATAATTTTTTTGTCATGACTTTTAGATAAAGTATGGTCTTTATATTATACTTGTTTAGGATATTCGTGTTTTTTTAACTTTTATTTAATTATTATTTTAGTTGTTTATATTAATTTATTCTTTTTTCAATTAATAAATAAAGTTTTTTTTAGAATATTATTTTATTCTACTTATTTCTTAAATTATTATTTATATATTATTTTATATTTTTTTAATTTTATTTTTATTGAAATATATTATATATTATTTTAGAAAAAGAAAAATATTACATATTTTTTTAAAGGCTGTGGTATTAGAGCACATCTCAAAATATAAACTAATAAATATTTGGACATCATTATTACAAAATAAAAGGAATAATAATTAATATTATTTTATATTTGATCAATATTAGAATAAGGTTTTAATATATACATGTCAAATTAAGTGGCACATTGTTTTCAATCTATTTTTGTTTTTTCATATTTTAATCACAATCTATTTTTGTTTTTTCATATTTTAATCACAATCTATGTTTATAGTAAATATTGTAAAATAAAACTTTAGTTTGCTATTTAGTATGTATACCTTATTGTTAGCACTATCACAAGTAAAAGGATGAATATATTTCAAAAAATACTATATAATGTAAGTCAATTTAAATATTTGTAAACTAAAAATATATATATATTAAATATATAAAATATTCTATGATAAATAAAAAAACTAATTAAAATGTGATTAGAAAATTATAGTGTTTAATTAAAACTTTGTTTTATATAATTTATTTGAAAAATAAATATAATATATAAAAATAATAAAGTTTTAAAATAATCAAACTATATATTAATATTAATGTCTTATTTTATATATATATATATATATATATATATATATATATATATATATATATATATAACAATAAAGGTATAATGTAAGTCAATTTAAATATTTGTAAATAAAAAGTAAAAACAATATTAAATATATGAAATATTTTATAATAAATAAAAAAACTAATTAAAATGTGATTATAAAAATTGCAATGTTTAATTAAAACTTTGTTTTATATAATTTAATTGAAAAATATATTATATAGAATAAATTTTTTAAATAATCAAACTATATATTTAATATTAATGTCTTATTTTTTTTTTTTAAAAAAACATAAAACAATAAAGGTATTTCAAATCCATAAACCTAAAGTCATCATTCAAATAACACATTAAAAAAGTATAGCGTATAAGTTAATTCAAACAACTCACCATTACAGTTTTAATATTTGTAAAAATATGTGCCATTTTATTATAGATTGTAATACTTTTTTGAAATTTTTACTCGTATGTTTAAGTTACATCAAGGTGACTTCCATAATTAATCCTTATTTTAATAAAAATTTTCATATATTCTTTTATAAAATATTATAATAAGGAACTCGCTACCTCATGATCTACTGGTCAATTGAACAACCACCTTTGACCATGTAGCTTACAAAGTTACTTAGTAAAACCATTAACAAGATAAATTAAAGAAATTTATAAAAAAAAAAAAATCAACACAATCACATCATATATTTATATTCCCCAAGGATTGATCTCTCCAGCTCTTACAATGCCTTAGGGATGCAAAGACATGACTACATCTATTTCTCTTCTACTTGTCTAAACATGCCAAAGGAAAACAAAACCCACATTATAAATGCCTAGGAGAGAGATGCCAATACTCTTCTAGAAATTATTTCTAATAAATTAATGTGACTATGATTTTCCACACACTCTGGTGTGGGGTGACGTTTATAGTGTTTAGATAACATGGCATCCTAAGATTTCATGTGATACTTTGTCATTCAAGCACATGCATGATTCACGTCTCTCATTAATTTTCCAACCACCAACTTCAACATTGTTGGTGCCTCTCTGTTCTCTTCATCATTCTAAGACTGTATGTGACCACTGAGCATGAATGTATAGTTTATGTGCTCCATTGAAATGTCTTAACGTGTCTATGTATATTGCTTCCATCACAAATGATGGAAATGTCTTCGATACATATTACAACACTCACCTGCTATAGTGATTCCAAAACACAATGTAGCCCAAAATTAGTTATGCATATGTAATGGGATATAAACTCCCACATAGAGTTTAATCACACATGATATTTAATATTGTCATCCTAGTCTTGTAATATGACACTACATCCACACAATATAGTGACACATGGAATCATTTTTTACTCATGGCATCATCTTACACATTCCACTAAACATCTACCTTTTCCTTAACATTTTTTTTGGCTTCAGACCATGCATGATTTTGACATGTGTCATGATCCCACATCACTAAATATTGTGATATAAGAGCATCTTCACAAGTTTGAGTAGTGTTTTAAAGTTCCTTGGTAGAGGTTAGAGTGTCTATTTATGGTCAATTCAATTTCCCACCAAAACTAGGTAATTTGAATATTCAAACTTGCTTTATGCTCTTTCATCTTGTAATAAGGCCTAAATCTTTTATAAAGGCTGAATGGTTATGATTTACTGTCAAAAATTGTTATATAAAGGATATTACAATCACATAAGTCTATTGTAACAATATATAGCTTGTTAAGATCTCGTTTTGTTAGAAAAACTTTGTTAGCCCTATTCTAGGTGATGGTTTGCATGAAGTTAGAATAGGAAAACTATTGGTTTGGTTTTGTTTTGTTGGATTATAACTTGGTTTGTGTGACCCAAGAGGAGACATATAATGTAATATATTGTGGAGAAGGATATTGAAATGAAAATTAGCAACTTTGGTGTGTTTTCTTATCACTTTTCTATAGACTGCATGCCCATAACATATAAGGCAGCAAGCTCATAAAATGATAGTCAACTTTAAGGACTTGTTTCATCCACTATGAGTGCCCAAGGTTATAGAGTAAGGTAAAATAATATAAATATTTTTTTTTAGTCTTTACAATCAATGGTTTGTTCTGTAGGTTAATATCTATGCATACTAGCTCAAATTAGGGCTTTCTAGTATAGTAAATGTGTATAGTGAAAAATTTTCAATTTTTGAAATTCGTAAACTCTCCATACATTATTCTACTATCATAAGTTTCAAAAGCTAACTCATTAGGTAGGTCAACTTTCTAAACTCTATTCATAACCTAACCTTATACGTCTGCACAGATTATCACAGTGAAGTTTTGATGATGGTATAGGGTTGTAGGTTGATAAAAATTAATGTTGAATGATCTTATTATGTATATTTATACCTTTTGTGATAATATTAATCCTTTATTCCACTCATTTCTCTATCTCAACACCTAAATAGAGCCTTTAGAGGCCTAATTAGGTTTGTTACAATCTATAGAAGGATAAGTTTGTACAAAGAAGTCATTTTCCATTTTATGATATGTCATTATACTTGTTAATGGGTACTCAGATCACCTATCTATTTTATAATATCAATATTATAAGGGAAAATATGGAGGAAACTCAGTCAAAATAGGCTACAAGCTTTAAGCCTCCCACTAGTCTAACATGGTCTTATGACCTATTACACTTTCTCTAATCTATCAAGTGGGTTTATGTAGGTGTAACTAGTATGTGATAATGTATATAGCTCATGTAAAATGTATTTAATTTTCTGTTTGAATGTGTAAACTCTTATTCATTATTTCATGTACTAAACTCAAGTAAAAATTTGTGTCTTATGAAACTTCATGAGTGTAACAAATGATTTGAACAAAGGAAGGTTTTTAAGAGTTTCATGAGTGTTTATAGGTGGAAATGAGGTTACACCAATTTGGTATTAGAGCATTGGGGATTTTGAATAATCCAAGATCCATACAAAGAAGTAAAGTGTTTTTTGAAATTGAAACAAAGTTCCAAGATGGCCATGAGAGTAAGGAACAGAGGTAGAGCTGGAGGATGAAGACCAGTAGGTCAGATGGTGATAGTAGAAGAAATTAGGAACCTAAAGGCTAGATTTAGAGAATTATAGGTGGCTCAAAGGAGAGGTGATAATATGGGAGAAGTTAGTGATAAAGAAGAACCACCAGAGGAGGAATTAGTGGTAGAGGAAGAGACAATTGAAGAGAGGTTAATCAAAGCCATTATGAAGGTGAATGAAAAGCCAAAATTGGAGGTTCCAATTTATGAAGGTAATATAAATGTAGAAGATTTTATTGATTGGATCAAAGCATTAGACAAGTACTTTGAGTATGAAGGGATGGAGGAAGATGACAAGAAGGTCAAGTATGTAGTGACTTGGTTGAAGAGCCATGCATCCATGTGGTGGGATGGAGTACAAGAGGAAAGGGGGAAAGGCAATCCAAATATCAAAAGATAGGACAAAATGGTGGTAAAAATGAAATTTATATTCATGCCCTTAGATTACCAAGCAAATCTTTTCGAGCAATTACAAATTTTGAAACAAAAGGACATGATTGTAAGAGAATACACTGAAGAGTTCCACAGGCTAACAATTAGATAAGACATATTGAAGATGATTTGGAAAAGTTATTAAGATACACTAATGGTTTAAATTTTTTCATCCAAGATGAGATTAGCCTACTCATTCTCAAGAAAATTGAGGAAGCATACTAGTTTGCTTTGAAAGTTGAGTAGAAGATTGTAAGGAAACATACTTTCCTTACAAGAGGAATAGGTAGATCCATTAGAGGAAGAGGATATAAAGGAGGTATAATGTAGATAAAAATATCATAAGAGGAAGCTGTCATCTCACAAATTTTAAGAGGCAGGTATACATCAAGAGGAAGGAGGCCATATCAAGGCTATCAAAGAGGAAGAGGAAGATTTATGGGCAAATGCTTGAAGTGCAACAAGTATGCAGGCCATGGAGCATATTAATATCTAGATATTACTTTTATCAGCCATGAAAGAGGATTAAATTTAGCCCAAGGTGAATAAGAAGATGAAGGATCAACAACAATTCATGAAGATGTCCCAGAATAAGGTGAGTCTCTTTTAATGAAAATAATCTTGTTGAAGCCTAATAACGAAATTGTGGAACCACCACAAAGGAAAAAATTGTTTAGGACAATGTGTAAGAGAAATTAAAATTCTTAAAGGTAATCATAGATAGTGTAAGTACATACAACTTGGTGTCAACAAAGATGGTGGAGAAACTAGGCTTGAAGGAGGTGCATCTTACACCATATCAAGTCTCTTGGCTACAAAAGGGACACAAAATCTTGGTAAGTAAACAATGTAAAGTATAATTTCATATTTCAACATATATAGATCATATTTTATGTGATTTTATTCCCATGGATATATGCCATATATTTCTTGGAAGGCCTTGGCAATTTGATAGGCAGGTCATCCATGATGGAAGGAACAATACATACACATTTGAGAAGGATGGGATACAACACAAACTCACACCATTGAAATAAGAGGCTGATGATGTTTTAGGAAAATAATATAAGGTTATGATCATGATTTGTAATGATTTTCTACACCAAATGAAGAAGGAAGAGGTAAACTTTGTTGTGATTAGTAAGCCAAGAAGTATAGTCACTAGCACCAAGTTAACTGATTTACCTCTAGAGATTCAAAAAATGTTAAATGAATACATTTATATTGTTGTATAAGATTTTCATAATTATTTACCACCATTTAGAGGTACTATACATCATATAGACTTGATTCTAGGTGCCAATCTACCAAACAAGGCTGCATACATGTTAACACTAAGAGAGAATGAAGAAATCAAGCAAAAAGTCCAAGAGATTTTGAACAAAGTATTGGTAAGAGATATTCTAAGTCTTTTTTTTTTTCCTAAAATTTTTATTCCTAATAAGTATTGGATTTTTAGGATCTGTATAGACTCCAAAGCAATCACCAAGATTACTATCAGGTATAGATTCCCAATACCTAGAATTGATAATTTACTTGATTATTTGAGTAGAGATGAATATTTTTCCAAGATAGACTTGAAAATTGGGTACTATAATATTATTATAATACAAGGGGATTAATTTAAAATTACCTTCAATACCAATGATGGACTCTATGAGTGGTTAGTCATGCCATTTGGGCTAACCAATGCACCAAGCACCTTCATGAGGCTAATGAATGAAGTACTCAATGAATTCACTAGCAAGTTTGTAATAGTATATTTGGATGATATTTTTTTGTTTATTGAAACTAAGGAATATCATTTGAAACATTTTAGGATGGTGTTGAGTAAACTACATAAAGAGAAATTGCTAATCAATGTGAAAAAGTGCAGTTTTATGAAGGCATAATTGATGTACCTAAGATTTGTGATTTCAAATGAAGGTTTAAAAATGGATAAGGAGAAGATAAAATCCATACTTGAGTGGAATAAACCTTTTAATACATTTGAGTTAATAATCTTTCATGGTTTGGCTAGCTTCTATAGGAAGTTCATAAAAAATTTCAGTGGCATTGTTGCTCCAATGATAGATACAATCAAGGGTGATAAGAGAAGTTTTTATTGGACTGAGGCTGCTGATAATAATTTAAAATTATTTAAAAATAAGGTAACTAAATAACCAATCCTAACCTTACCTTATTTCAATAAACTATTTCAAGTGGAATGTGATGCTAGCCGAATTGCCATAGGTGTTGTCTTAAGTCAAGATGGGAAACCCGTAACATACTTTAGTGAGAAACTAAGTTATTATAAGAAGATATATTCAGATTATTATTAGGATTTATGTGCTCTTGTATAATATTTGAATAATTTGAGGCATTATATTTTGCCTAAATAATTTATTTTATTCATAGATAACTATGCTTTGCAGTTCATTAGCAATCATAATAAGTTGAGTCAAAATCATGTCAAATGGATTGATTTCTTAAAAAATTTCACTTTTACTATTAATCATAAGAAATGAAAATATAAAAAGGTTGCAAATGTTTTAAGTATAAGGAATATAATCATGCAGGAGTCTCAAGTAAGCATCTTGGGATTTGAAGAGTTGAAGGAGATGTAAAAAAAAGATCCAGATTTCAAAGCACCTTATAAAGCTTCAAATAATATAGTAGGGGGTGATAGGAGTATTTAGATAGACTTAATAGTCCAAAAATTTCTATTTTTCAAGGGCATCCAGCTTTGCATACCCAAGAGTTCCATGAGAGAGAATTTTTTGAAGGAGAAACATATTAGTAGCTTGGTAGGACATTTTGGACAAAATAAGACACATGCACAATTGAATGCTAATTAATATTGGAAAAGTTTTAATGATGATGTAAATAATTTTTTTGAGATGTGGAATACATGACAACATGCTAAGGTAAGTGGTCAAAACGTAGGTTTATACCAGCCACTACCCATTCCCAACGGGCCTTGGGATTCAATAACAATGGCATTTGTACCTGGGTTGCCAAGAAATCAAATAGGTCATGATTTAATATTTATAGTGGTTGATAGGTTCTCAAATATGGCTCATTTCATTCCATTTTCAAATACAAGTGATGCTATTATCATAGCCAATCTATTCTTTCAAGAAATTGTAAGGTTGCATGGGCTCCCCCAGGAGCATTGTTTATGACAGGGATACCAAGTGTGTTGGGCACTTTTAGGGGATATTGTGGAAGAATTTAAGCACAAATTTGAGCTTCATCTCAGTGTACCATCCAAAAATTTATGGTCAAACTGAAGTTATCAATAGGATCCTTGGTAACATCTTGCAGAATTTGGTAAGTATGGAACCAAAACAATGGGATCTTATACTTGCACAATCTAAATTTTCATATAAAGATTTTCCTAAAATAAGTAAAAGAATGAGTCCATTACAAATATTATATGGAATGCATCCTATACTTATATATTATCTAAGAAATCTAAGCAAGATGGAAGCAAGAAGGGTTGATGCAGAGGAGTTTGCTAATACAATACAATATTTACATGAACAAGTAAAGAAGAAGCTTGAAGAAATTACCATAAAATACAAGTTAAGATCTGATAAAAAGAGAATAGATTTCAGATTTAGTGTGGGATATTTGGTTGTTTCCCACCTTAGAAAGGAAAGATTTCCTAAGATGGATTACAACAAATTGAAAGTGACGAAAACTGGTCCATGTAAGGTAGTAAAGAAGTTATCCAAAAATGCCTATGAGATTGAACTCCCAAAATAGATTGGAATATATCCAATCTTAAATTTTTTAGACCTATACCGATATAAAGGTGGATAACAACAACTAAAAAGTCTGAAATAGAAGCTGATGAAGACTTCAAATGGAAACAACAACTACCCAAAGAATTGTCAAAAGAGATTGAGAACATTTTGGACAAGAAAGTGGTGAAGAAGATTAGAGATAAATAATATCTATAGTACCTAATCAAGTGTAATAACTTACTAGATAAATATGTAACATGGTTGACTAAACATGACATCCACAAGCAAGGCATAAGCGTGGAGGAGTTGATGAAGAACAATAACAAGTGAAGATAGACTCTTTTTCCTCTTGGGAGAATGCTTCAGGAGCATATTCACAAGATTTAGTAGTGTTTTAAAGGTCCTCGGTAGATTTTATAGGTTCTAGTTATTGGTAAGTCAATTTCCCTCCAAAACTAGGTAATTTGAATATTCAAATTTGCTTTATGCTCTTTCATCTTGTAATAGGGCCTAAATCTTGTATAAAGGCAAAATGGTTATGATTTGTTGTCAAAAATGGTTATATAAAGCATATTAAGGTCACACAAGTCTCTTGGAATAATATATAGCTTGTTAAGATCTTATTTTGTTAGAAAATGTTTGTTAGCCCTATTCCAAGGATTGGTTTGCATGAAGTTAGAATAGGAAATTTGTTGGTTTGGTTTTGTTTAGTTGGATTATAACCTGGTTTTTTTGACCCAAGAGGAGTCATATGCTATAATTTATTGTGTACAAGGATATTTAAATTAAAGTTAGCAACTTTGGTATGTTTTCTTATCACTTTTCTATAGACTGCATGCCCAGAACATATAGGGAAGCAAGCTCATAAAATGACAATCAAATTTAAGGACTTATTTCATCCACTATGAGTGACTAGGGTTATATATTAAGGTAAAATCAGAAAAATACAATATTTTTAAGTCTTGAAAATCAATGGTTTGTTCTTTAGGTTAATTTCTTTACATACTGGTTCAAATTAGGGCTTCCTAGTATAGCAAATGTGTACAATGAAAAAAGGTCAATTTTTGAAATTTGTAAACTCTCCATACATTATTCCACTATCATAAGTTTCAAAACCTAACTCATTAGTTAGGTCAAATTTCCAAACTTTGTTCATAACCTAACCTTACAGGTCTACACAGACTATCACAGTGAGGTTTTGAGGATGGTATAGGGTTGTAGGTTGATAAAATTAATGTTGAATAATCGTATTATGCATATTTATACCTTTTGTGACAATATTGATCCTTTATTCCACTTATTTGTCTATCTCACCACCTAAATAGAGCCTTTGAAGGCATAATTAGGTCTATTATAATCCATAAAAAAGACAAGCCCATACAAAGAAGTCATACTACATTTTATCATATGTCATTATACTTGTTAATGGGTACTCAGATGACCTATATGTTATATAATATCAATATTATAAGGTAAAATATGGAGAAAACTCAATAAAAAAAGGCTACAAGCTTTAAGCTTCCCACTAGTCTAACATGGTCTTATGACCTATAACACTTTCTCTGATTTATCAAGTGGGTTTATGTAGGTGTAAATAGTATGTGATAATATATATAGTTTGTGTAAAATGTATCTAAGCTTTTGTTTCAATTTTTAAACCTTTCTTCATAGTTTCATGTCTTAAAATCAAGTGAAAATGCATGTCTTGTGAAAAGTCATGAGTGTAACAAATGATTTGAATAAAGGAAGGGTTTAAGAGTTTCATGAGTGTTTATAGGTGGCAGTGAGGTTAAACCTTCTTGAAATGCTTTTGTTTTTATTTCTCCTTTATGTGCACATGAACACGATACACTTTAATATTATCCTTATACAAATACTACTTCTTATTTATTTTGGCCCAACCTTTAATTATGTGACCTCAAAATGACTATGTAGATGTGATGGACTATAGAGTCCAATGAAAATAATGCACCATTATCATTTATGATTGAGTTATATATTGGAATTAACATCATGATCATTTATGGCTATGAAAAATGGTTAATGAGTTAACAAAAAAGATTGAAATAAAATCTAAAAATAATCTTAGTGATGAGGATTGCCCATAAACCTGTGGATGCCCTTACATCAAAATCCTTGGGTAAATAAATTTCTAAGCCATTTCTCATTGTTCCAAGATATATTTATACAAATAAAATAAAAAAATACAAATCTTAGTCAAATTTATACATATGGAATCCTTATCCACTCAGGTTTTCCACTTCACCATGTATCCAGCATATCCATTTCATGTAGTCTTTTTGGCAACCCTTGAGTCAATAATTGATACATTTTATTCTTTCTCTTTCTCTATTATAATTTCTTTCTATTTTATTTTATGTGTACCATGTCCTTATTTCTTATAGGTTGCCTCTTTCTCATGGAAGGCATACAATTCACTAATATTTATAATTTTGGATATCTCAATTCTTTTAGGAAATTTCAACTCATAAACATTAGTAAAAATATTCTTTATGACTTTCCAAGGTCCTATTATATTCCACTTCAATTTTTTATACGTTCCCTTTGAGAACATATCCTTTCTCAAATGAGTTAACACTAAGTGCCCCAGATGGAATTATTTATCCCTTATTTTTCAATCGGCACACTACTTATAGCCTTGATTGCTTTGTTTGAGTTTTTCCTTCACTTGTTGATGAAAATACTTCATGAATTATGTATAATCTTGATATTTTGATCTCTTCACACCAATATCTTTGGGATTTATAATTTCTATGACACCCCTTGGACTGTATCCATGTGCACAATTTGAATTGGTGTTTTACTAGTGGTCATGTTAACTAAATCATTTTATATTTTTTATTACAACAGTATCAAATCCTATTGTTTGGATTTATCACCAATCAATCACCTTAATAAATTTCCCAACTCTCATTTACTACTTATTTGTTCCCATTAATCTATGAAATTTATGTAGAGCTAAAAATCAAATTGGCACCCAATTTCTTCCATACAGACCTATAAAAATGCCCTATAAATATAGTGTCCCTAACTAACAAAATACTCCTTGGAAATTCATACAATATAATAATCTCTTTTAAAAATATATTTTCAATATGGGTGGAATCACTATTCTTCTTAGAGGCTATAAAGAATGCCATCTTGAAGAATCTATCTAATAAAAAGAAGATAATTTTTTTTGGGTTCTTAGAAACCCAAAAAAAAATCTATGGTAATGTAATTCCATGACATTTATGGTATTTTGGATGATACATACATGCATTATAACTTCTTTCCTTTTGTAGATACTAAAATCTAGTCTTTAATAATTCAAAATGTTAAGCTAAACACAAATTTACCACACATGACTTGAGTACTCAAACAAGGTCCAAATATATCATTCTCTCATACTCACATGTTATCTTATGATTTAACACTTTCATTCTAATATTAAACACCTTCAATAATATCACTATTTGTTTTAAACTTGCTAAACATCTTGTAAAAACATCATCAAACTCTCAATTTAATCCTCTTATACACAAGTTGGTTCCACCAATTTTTGTCAGTATCATCAGTCAATACTGACTTGATCTGGTCTGTATTGGCCCACTCTTAACAATGAATATTTTATAAAATAAAATCTCACCTTAGAGTCAACCCATTTTCTTAGTGTGTCAGTGGCATGATAAATTACCCAATTGGACTAATATATAAACAAATCAAGGTCTAATTCAAAGGGGACTAGATAGTTATTTGGAACAAATCTATAAATTATTTCACATAAAAAACATCTACCCTATTATTCTCAAATTATGAATATATCACTAGGAATAGTCACAATCTAAGTCGTAAGTGCACTAAAGCCAAGTAAAAATAAGCATTGTCAAGTATCAAATCCAAATCATTGGTTACATACATATAACAAAGGAGCACAATTGTAAAATCACACTAGGTGGGAGAACTACATGTGGTTTAATTTCCCTCCTCCATGTATCAAATATGTAGGCAATAGTCAGTCATCACAAGCACACCTATGGTTTTTTGAAGTTTCTATCCCTCACAAGCATACCGAGGGTTTTTTAGGCAAAGGAGATTGATTTATGTTGGGTTGGTTGATCTAATAACATTTAAAATATGATTTTTTAGGTTTATATTGGAATTTACTTTATGTCTTGTTAGTTTTTAGTTAGTTCACATGAATTTGTTGGTCCCATAACCACCCCATTAAAACCTTATACAAATTTTCACCTTTCTTGTAAAAACTATCTCAACATAATACAGGCTCACATTTTTATGAAATCTTTGCTTACAATGTAGTTTCTCAATTATTCTTCCATTACCTCTAGAGTCAATAGTGGTATCAAAGCCATGTAGAAGGAGAAAGGAGGATTTATACAAGGGATAAATTTATTTTTATTTTTTAAATTTGGAGCAGTTATGCACACAAGAGTGATTATGTAGGTGTAAAAGGGTTTTTAAAAAATGGTTATTTAATTTTATGCCAATAGGCTAGACATTGGACAAGCTAGTGACTTATCATCACCATTATGAAAAATTATAGTTTTATTTGATCAGAGTATTGAGTTTTAAGGCTAATACACGTGCTACTGTAATTTGATTTGAATTTGATCTTGAGTGAAACTGAGCATACCAATTAACGTCTTATTAGTTAGATATCATCAATTTTATGAATGACCCCTACTTGTTGAGAGGGATCCATCAATCTACCTTGCTCAACATGATTTTAGTTTATATACGCATCGTATCTTATCATGTGAATATCCAAAGACCTATACACATTGAGATGTATATGTAGACCTATATCATTGAATCACTCTAAGATAAATAATAAATTCATTTGGGAATTATTGACCAATTTTTATCCCCTAGGCCAAAAAAAGGTTACCCCTAATTTTAAAATTCACTATTATAATTTTCAAGGTCCTATTGAAGATTTTTTAGCCTTGTTAGGATTGTTTAAGGTAGTATCTTTATTAAAGCTTTCCAATTCCTTCAAATTTAATCTAGTGGATCTTATGGGTATGTCATGATGTGCCAAAATAGTATATGGTCTATCAAATCAGTCCTTTTACTTAGTCACTTGGTTTAAATATTGTTAAACTTATTTAGAGAGATTAAGGTTTTTTATCATTTTTAAAGGTTTTTGGAGAAACCTAGGTTTTCATTATGGCTAAATCAATCCTTCTCAATGAATTCCTAACTCATGGATCATTAAATCAAATGGTCAAGAGGTAGTTTCAATATTGAATAAGTCTTAACAATATATGTTTCATATCCATGAAGTCATTAGACATATGTTGATCTCAATTTTGTCTCATAAGGCTTGAAAGCTATTTTCAAAGGGAAAATAAGATTAAAGATAGTTTGAGTGTTTTTATGATAAATAAGAGTTCATATTCAACTTTAAATGCATGTGGGAATGTCCATACACCTCTTTTAGGTCATCTCTAAGTTCACAAATCTTGTACAGGTCTTAAGAAGGTAACAAATGCATCCAAAATTTTCTTGAGATGCTAATACAATCTACAAAAATTCAAATGATAACTTCCCTTACTCATAAATTTAAAGATAGGCTATAGGGGTAAAATACTCCTCATGGATTTTAGGAGTGTGATCTCTTTTTTTGGAAGTGATATTGGTTCTTTGATATAGGGGGTAGCCTTTATGAATAAACATTAAAAACACAAGTCACTCAAAACCCTTATTAAACCCTAATATTAACTTGATGAGAGAAAAAGTAAAATAAATGGATAAAAAATAATCTAATATTCCATGGAAATAAATTTATCATGTTCAATTCATGAATGGTTTCTACACATAATTTGATGGTACAGTCACTTGTATGGACATGTGAAATACTATGATTTGTAGATATTTCAAGCACAAAAACAAGGTTTTGAGCAAGATGAACAATTCAATATCATGGGGGAAGGTGTTTTGGGTTGTTTCACACCCCATCAGGGCCAAAAATTCAATCATTTTCCCCTGAAAATGATTTTATAGGTTTGGAATGCAAGATAGTCATACGGTGCTTGTGAGAGAAAGGTGACAAGGTCACTGAAGAGGGATAGAACTAGACTATTTGATCTGAAAAATATAATATCATGTCTTATAAACCATAAAACATCCTCATCAAACTAGTTTTAGAGTTCTAAGGAGGTCTCATGGCCATTATAATGGTTAGTAGCAAGTAAAATGAGCCTTGGTGACTTACAAGTTTAGTTGGCCAATGTGAGAATGTCATAATGATATTCTTAAGGACTGAAAAACAACTTTAAAAAGTTGTAAGGATGTTATAAGGATTTTATTTATGTTTTAAAGGTGTATCAAGGTGTCAATCAATGTTAATGAGTTGATAGAGGCAATTTTATGGATGATTGCATAGTAGGGAAAGTGAATGGTCTCTTATGCTACTTTAAAGGGGAGATCAACACATGTAAAGGAAGTTTTTTTAAGGTAAATAAGAATAGGAAGAAAATATTTATCATATTCATAAAATACCAAAGGTTCTTCGAGTATTGATGGGAGAAGGTATATTGTTAACTTGCAACCTAAGTAATAAACCTACAGTCAGGCTTGTCATGAGCATAAGTGAAGATAACATAAATTGTATGGCTTTGAAGGAATGTTCAATAAATTTTTATAGTATGATATGTATTTGATTTTTATTAATACTAATATTTATTTTGGGAATCACTTTATAACTCCAATAAACCCATCTCAATGACGAATAGTCAAGGAAACAACACTACACACATAGACCTGTGTGAGAAATACATAGATATTTACAGGTTCTTGTATTTTTGAGGGTAAATTAGAAACATATATGACCTAATAATGTGATTTGAACTTTAATTAAGCATTATATGAAGTTTTGAACTCCTTAATAGTAAGGAAAAAGGGCTAACATAGGTTATTAGGGTTAAGAATACTAGTGTGCTCATAAACTCTAGTATGAACTAATGAAAGTAGTAGTAGGTTTGTAGAAGAAGAGTGGAAATAAGACTAGTAAAATGGGTCATTATGTATTAAAAATACCTCCATAAGGTTTTTTTAATTCAAAACCAAACTTCAAGACAACTAATCATGCCTAAAACCTACCTCTCTATCTTATGCACACAGTTAGCCAACTCAAGAAGAAATTTGAGATGTTTACATATTTAATTAAGACATGCATGGTGAATTTATTTACTATTCATAGGAAGGAACCATTATGCACTAGTTATTCATGGAATTTTTGTTCATCTAGGGCATGATCTCTATGAATAATCCTTAAGGGTACAAAGCACTCACAAGGTGCCAAGAAACCTTCAAACAACCTGATTGAGGAGATTGTGCTTATAAGTGACTAAGGTATATTTAAATGACATATAAATTAATTTATTTATCTTCATAACTCCCCTGATCACCCTCTCATACCTTCGTTTGGCATGTGCAAGGTACAAACTATATGGAATTATCTTAAAAGCATGGTTGTAGGCTCATTTGGGAGAGTGTAGGGTAAATAATGGTCTCCAAACCAAGTAAAAAGGCATATCAAGACTAGATATAGGTTATATAATCTTACAAACACTTACACATGTCTCCTAAGAAAGTATATGAGCCACTTAAGTCACTAAGTGGATTAAAAAGGGAGAAATTCACTATTTTGTTAGTCAAGAAGTCTATCTATAGACCTAGAAATACAAATGGAGAGCCTCTCCTCAGTAAGTTGAATTTTATTATGACTTAAAATCATTATAACTTGAAATATTATTGACAAACTACTTCAATCACCTCTCATGCATGTACAAGCATCTAGGCTAGGGTTTTAGACATTTCATGGTTTACACATTCGTATAGGGTATTAGGTCCTTAAATTTGACATAGATCCTAGTCATGGAGTCCTAAAAGTTAATAAAACTATTATTTTTATTTTCACATGTGTTGAAATCAATTTGAGCCAAATCTCAGTTTCTAGGCCTAGAGGCCTAATTATAGAGAGAAAATTGGGAATAAGTGTACTTCTACTTAGGCTTTGTTCATAAAATTTAGTACATATCTGTAATCGGATACTTGGTACTCAAAACCATGATTATTTTTCCAAGATAATTCATACATTTTCCTACACAATTATCTTTGTCAGTTTTCAAGGCTAGAAAGAATTGAAGGCAAATGAGAGCTTAGGGTGCAAAATGAAGTCTTGGGGAGTGTTTGATGGGTTTTAATGAGTTGATTTAGTTATTTTATGACTAATATATTCCATCCATGAACATATATTTCACTCATAAATTTTAAATCAATATTTGATCCATTTTGGCAAGATAGGGATAGTAAGACAAATTGGGTTTCAAGACACCTAAGAGGTGTAATCATCATTGCAATGTTAGTATTAGGATATTAAAAAACTAATGAAATGTATCAAAAATAAGGGAAAATATAGTTTAAACATGACTTGATGATAAATAATGCCACTTTTCACCTTCCAAGCCAAGAAAAAGATAATTTGAAGAAGAAATAAGAGGTGTTAAGCAAGTGGACAAACTCCTATGCCATTTGTAAGAGTAAAGAATCTTCGAGAGAGAAAAACATGTCATTTAAGGTCTTATGAGATTGTTTCATAAATCCATTCCTTATTTTAACTCTTGCCATGGATGCTAGACACTTATCATGATTCTCTACTATGACTCTCTCTTTCTTCTACTGTCATTTTCTCTATTTAAACAACCTTATTTGGATTTGTATTCATCCTCCACCTATGTATGGAAAAACTTGCCCATTTGTATGCCTATAATTAATGAGGAACTACTATTTTGACTATATTTAGTATGTGTGCGTGACTAGTTAATCTTGTCAAGTGGTTGCTTAGTCTTCCTTGGCATGTTATCCTTTTCTAACACTCATATGTAGTTTGAAAGATTTTTTGTATGTCATGTGAAGTGTCCAAGTTAAGTGTGAAGGTTGAGTTATTTGTTTAGTTATTAGTGTCACTATATGGCCTCTTGATTAGTCCCCATAACCCAAAAATATTTCACAACCTCCATAATTAAATTTTGATGTAGAGAGGAAATTTTGGATTAGTGTGTGTTTAGGTTAATTTCATGGTTGATATGCACATGAAACTAGTTGGTAGTGGTCAATTAGTTTTGGTGCATCACCTCCATTGGAATAGTTTTCTATCTCTTATCCTAATTTTTTTTTAAATTAGTGAATGATACTAAATGATAAATCAAGGGGATCTATCCCTATAACTTAGAGATTCTGTCCACCTATTTGGTCACCAATATCATAGGATTGTCTCCATGTTACCCAAAATTTGGAAGGTTTGAATAATCTTCCAAGGGTGCAAATTTGTTTGATAATAGTTCTAGCATGCTCGATGAAACAAAGGTCCAAAGTATTTAAAGATTTTTTGGTGTTATCCTTCAACATATCAGGCTTTGGAGGTATTCAACAAATATCAATGGTGACACCAAATGAACTACAGATAGCATAAGCAGTCTAAGTGCCCAAAAATATGAAATTGGTGTGTATTCTCAATTTCCATTTGGTGAAAATGAATATCCTACACTTTCATATTCATCATATTAAACTGATGATGTTCATGGCTTCTCCTCAAGTATCCCTCCAACAACATATCAACCTTGTCATAACGTTTATTCCCATCCTACTCCTATGGATACTTTCAAACAACCTTGGCAAGGTCTTTGTCTTCCTAATCAACCTAAATGATTGTTTATTTTGAGAAGAAAATGGAGGAGAAAAATAGAATGAGAGGATACAATAAGTAACATGAATAACCTGAATATCAGACCTTTATATATTATCAAGAGTTGAAATTTGAAGAAGAATATATAACTAGGTAGGTTTAAGCTAGGAAAGAGCAAGACACTCAGTTGCTCATGAAAATTCAAAAGAATGAAATAGTAATGAAGAATATAGATAGAAGAACTGAGATTGGTCATCTTTTTCTTATCAACCTCTTTAAAAAGCTAGAAGACTCATTAGATTTTTCAAGGAGGGAGTGGACATTGTTTTAAAGAGAAAACTAACATGTCCTAATAAGTGAAAAGTTGAAAATAAGAGACTAATTTAATGTATGGATAATACGTTAGTGAGATGGGAAAAGTAAAAAATCCAATCACATCTATCCAATATACCTTCTCCTACTCGTAGTCAACCTCCTTTGTGTTCCAAGTCTCCTTCAAGCTACACCCACCCTTCGTCTAGAACGCAAGATCACTCCATATTGGAAGCCTTCTTGGACTATGATTCTTGATTACATCCTGCTAACCCTTGTGAATTAATCTTTTCTTATGACCATCCAATACAAAGAAAGAGAGGAGGTGTTATAATTCAATCCATTTAATTATTTTCCTCTTCTTTGAGATCCTCTCCACAAATATTCCAATAAGCCTAAACCCAAAATCTTAAGTTGGAAGGATACATTATTGAGTTTCAAGCATACCAATGAGTTATCTTTCCCTCCCACCCCCTCCTTTTATAAAAAATATCCTATGGTTTTGAAGGTAGAAAATGAGGTTGTCAGCTACAAAAGAGACTCGAGAAGGAGGTGAAGAATATGTTATGAATAAATATGATGAGAAGCTTACCATTAGTAGTCTTCATTATACTATAAAATCAGACATAAGACAAGTTTGGCATAGTTTTAAGCTTTAAGGTAGAGTGGATGATGACATGATAGTCATGAATAAAGGTGTAGTAGTTGAGGTGCATTTGGAGAATCTTCAAGAGTGTTAAAATGACCAAGAAAAGATAATTATTTTCTTTGAATTACCTTACTTAATTGAAGATGATGATACTATCTCTTGTACAAAAAAGAAGTTAGAGGACTTGATTATAATGGAACCATCAAGAAGTAGCCTTAAGTAAGATGTACATGATCAATCTATAGTTCCAAGTAAACATGAAGAAATAGTGATAGTCCTTGATAAGTAAGATAAAGAGAGCTCATGGCAACAAATTTACCATGTCTTCATGGGAGAGCTTAAAGTGTTCAATAGTATTGAATCTCTTGAAGAGCAACATGAGAAGACTAATAGGATGGAGCATGAGATACATCTTGAAGGATCTAATGAGGACATGGTGGTCTTGAGTGAAGTCGTAACTGAGTATGAGGTAATATTTCATGAATACACTTTGGTCATTAACCCTATTGAGTATTATGAGCAAGTGCTAGAGATTAAATAATCCAAAATAAACTAGGCCATGGCTCAATTGAATGATTTTATGAGCCTTTTTTTCCTTAAGGGAATGACATAAATGAGATTGAGGTTGGCATCCTTTCAAATGACCAAGAGGAAGCTTCCTTTTAGGAAGAGCTTAAAAATTTTTGCTTGATTTTTGGATGATAGACCTATAGTTTTAGGTGAACATGTTGAAGAAGAAGGTGATAAAAGTGAAAACATTGAAAGTCATAATCATAATGAGTCATCAAAGGTTTAAATTTCAGCCATAGTAACATTGGAGAGCTATCCTAACATGGAACATTAATATGGGGTAAGTGTTGAAGGCCAATATGAATTTGTGTTCATTAGGATTACATTTGATGTTGATGATCCACTTGAAAGTATGACAAGAGGATTGACAATAAATAAATAGATGAGCCTAGAAAAATAAAGGTCCAAGGGGTATCATGTTTCACATCCTTGATCATCACATTAATAATATGATCTCAAAATTTTCCCTTTTGATCCAAAAGGATCAAACTTTGTAGGTTAGTCTATACACAGTAGGTTATTTATTTTGTTGTTTTTCTAAAGTGTTTCATAACACAAGTGTGGTGTGTGTCTTATTTTCATCTTGTTGTGTGTATTTTCATTTGTATTTATGTTTTTGGGAGGGTAAATCAATTATATTTAATTTTTCAACAGTATTGCATCCAAAGTTAAGGTCAAATCAGGTCTGTAGTAAAGTGCAAGTGACTCCATTTCCCAATAGAAGGACAAGTCTACTAGTCTTTTAGCATAGCAAGCATGCTACCCCTATGAATCACCAAATTTTTTACCATTTTTTGACCCTAAACACAAAAAAATGTCACCCCTAGTTTCAAACTTGAATAGCACAATTTTCAAGGTCCTAATGAATATTTGTTAACTTTATTAGCATTGTTTAAATTAGTGTCTTTCTTCAAGAATTCCAATGCCTTCAAAGTCAGTCTAGTGGGTCCTAGGGGTATGTCATGATGTTTAAAGATGGTATATTGTCTCTCATGTTAGTCCTTTTACTTCGTCACTTGGTTTAAATCTTGTTAAACTTGTTTGGAGAAATTAAGGTATTTTAGCATTTTTAAGTTTTTTTTAGAAACCCAGGTTTCCATTATGTCCAAATCAAGCCTTCTTAAAGAACTAATCTTGCATGGAGAATTAAATTAAATGGTCAATATGTAGTTTCAAGATTTAATAATTATTAACAAGATGTTTTTCATCTCCATGAGGTCACTAGACATATGTTGATCTCAAGTGCATCTCATAAGGTCCCAAAGCTATTCTCAAAGGGAAAATAAGATAAAATGTAGTTTGAGTGATTTTACAAGAAAGAAGAGTTCATATTCAACTTAAAATGGATGTAGGAATTTTAATCCACCTCCCAGTTTAGAAAGCTTGTGCAGGTCTTAAGAAGGCAACAAATGTATCCAAACTTCTCTTGAGCTCCTAATATAGTCTACAATAGTTCAAATAACAACTTCATTTTATCACAAATGTATGGACAAGGTGCATGGGGTAAAATCCTATTTAGGGATGTTGTGGGGGTGATTTTACTTGTTTTTAGTTCCATTAGTTCTTAGATACAAGGGTAATCTCTATGAACAAACGTTAAGAACCTAACTCACTCAAAACCCTTCTTAAACCTTAATATCAACTCAATGAGATAAAAAGGAAATAAATGGTTAAAAATGCATCTAATTTTCCATGGAAACCCATGTATCGTGTTCTACACTTTATGAAGGGCCTCTACACAAATTTGATGGTAAATCACCTCTATGAACATGTGAAATACTATGTTTTGTAGAGATTTCAAGCAAAAAATAAGGTTTTAATCATGTTGAATAGGTTAAAACAATTAAATAAGGTGTTTTGGATTGTTTCACATCCCCTCACATACAAAACATCACTCATTTTCCTTGAAAGTGCTTCTACATGTCTGTAATGCAAGACAGTCATAAGGTGCTTGTGAGAAAAAGACGATATGATATGGTCATTAAAGAGGGATAGAACTAGCCTATTTGATATGAATAGTAGAATAACATGGATTGAAAACCCTAAAACATTATCATCAACCTAAATTCATAGTTCTAAATAGGTCTCATGGCCAATCTAATGGCTAGTAGCAAGTAAAATGAGCCTAAGTGCCTTACAAGCATAGTTGGCCAACATGAGAAGGTCGTAATGATATTTTTAAGGACTGTAGAATAAGTTATAAAGGTGTCAAGGAATTAATAATGAGTTTATTGAAGTATACATTGTGTATCAATGTGTCAATCAATGTTGATGAGCTGATAGAGGTAGTTTTAGAGATGACTACATAGTAAAGAAAGTGAATGGTCTCTTGTGCCACTTTGAAGAAGAAATCACAAGAAGAGATCAACACATGTCAAGAAGGATTTTTTAAGATAAAAATAATAGGAATAAAAATTTTAACATATTTTTCAAATCCCCAAGGTGCCTATAGTACTTAGGGGAAGATATATATTTTCAACTTGCAACCCTACAGTCTCATAAACCTATAGTCAAGCCTATCATGAGCATAAGTGAAGATAACATCAGTCATATGATTTTGAAGGAATATTCAAGAAAGTTTTAAAGGTATTAAGAAATGTATTAAATATGTATGAATACTAAACAATGAGTTGGAGTCTCGCTTTAGAATTCAAATAGAACCATCTCAATGACTAATAGTCAAGGACCAACACTACACACATAGGACTATATGAGAGATGCATAGATACTTACAAGTTATTGAATCTTTGAGGATAAATTAGAAACATATATTAAATAGGAAGGTGATTATGAATTTAATGAAGCATTATATGAAGTTTTGAACTCCTCAGCAGTGAGTTAAAAGGGATAACAAAAGCTATTAGGGTCAAGAATACTAGTGTGCTCATAAACTCTAGTGTAAACTAATGGAAGATACAACATGTATAGAGAATAAGAGGGGTAATAATAATATTTAAATGGGTCATTATGGATTATAAAAAAATCCCAAATGTGTTTTGAAATCAAAACCAAATTACAAGATAGTTGATCATGCCTAAAACCTACCTTTATCTTGTGCACATACTCTGCCAACTCGAGAAGAAAATTGAGATGTTCACATATTCAATGAAAGGATGCATGGTGACTTGAGATATTATTAATAATATGATTCATGGAATTTTATTGATGATCTAGGCCCTGAGCTTTATGAACAATCCTTAAGAGTGCAAGGCACTTAGAGGCTTCCAAGAAACATTCAAATGACCCATTTGAGGAGATTATCCTTATAAGTGCCTAAGGTTGATTTAAATTACCTCAAAATGACTTTAGTGATCTTAATAAATATTTTAAGCACCCTCTTAGATAATTGGTTGGCATGTGCAAGGTACAAACTATACGTAATTATCTTAAAAGCATGGTTATAGGCTCATTGGGAGGGTGCAAGGTAAAAAAAGGTCTCCAAATCAAGTAAATGGCCTATAAAGACTATCTATAGATTAATTAATATTATATAAACTTATATATGTCTCCTAATAAATTATATGAGCCATTCAAGTCACTAAGTGGGTTAAAAAGGGAGAAAACCACTATTTCTTAGTCAAGAAGTCTATATATAGACCTAAAAGTAAAAATGGAGAGCCTATCCTCAGTAGGTTGAGTTTTATGATGATGTTTCAAGCCTCAAAACATAATTTTAAATCATTATAACTTGAGAAATTCTTGAGAAACTAATTTAATCAACTCTCATGCATGTACAAGCACCTAGGCTAAGGTTTTATCCATTTCATGGTTCACACATATGTACAGTGTCTAAGGTCCTAAAATTTGACAGGGAACATGGTCATGGGGTCCTAAAAGTGAATCAAATAGTTATTTTGGATTTCACATGTGTGGGAGTTAATTTGAACCAAATCTTAGTTTCTAGGGATAGAGGCCTAATTGAGACCTAATTAGAGAGAGAAAATAGGTTAATAAGTGTACTTATACTTAGGATCTAGACATGAAATTTGTTAAAAAGTTTTAAGGGATACTGGGTACTCAAATCCATGATTATTTTTATAATATCATTTTTACATTATCCTACACAAGGAGCTCTATTAGTTATCTAGGCTACAAGGAATTGAAGCCAAGTGAGAGCTTAGGGTGCAAGATGAAGTCTTGGGGAGTATTTGATCAGTAAAAATGAGTTGATTTAGTGATGATATGACTAAGAAATGACATCTAGGAATATATATTACACTCATAAAGGTGAAATTGAGATTTGATCCATTTGGGCAAGATGGGCGTATTAAAACAAATTGGGTTTTAAAACACTTAAGAGGTGTAATCATCATTTAAATGTCAGTATTAGGAGATTATAAAACTAACACAAGGTGTCAAGAATAAGGGAAGAGATTAGTTCAACATGACTTGATGATAAATAGTGCCACTTGTCACCTTCCAAGCCAACAAGAAGACAGTTTGAAGAAGCAAGAAGTGTCAAGCAACTGGACAAACTACTATGCCCTTTGGAAGATGAAAGCATATTTAAGAGAGAAACACATGTAATTAAAGGTGTCATGTGACTATTTCATAACTCCATTATTGATTTTAACCCTTGTCATGGATGATATACACTTGTCATGACTCTCTTCTACACCTCTCTCTTTCTCCTATTCTCACTTTCTTTATTTAAGAAGCCTTATTTGGATTTTTATTCATCTTCCACCTAGGTATGTTGAATCCATACCCATTTTTTATAAATTTGATCACTGATAAAATACTTTTATTACCTCCTCCTTTGATTATATTTAGTATGTGTGCATGACTAATTGATCTTGTCAAGTGTTTGCTTAGTCTTCCTTGGCATGCCCTTTTCTAGCATTCATATGGAGTTTGAAAGCTTATTTTTAGCTCATGTAAAGTGTCCAAGTGAATTTTGAAGGTTGAATGAGTTGTCTACTCATTAGCTTTATTCTCTAGCCTCTTCATTAGTCTGCTAACCCAAACATCTTTCATAATCTCTACAATGAAGTGCTAATGTAGAGAGGAAGATTAGAAGTAGTGCGTGTTCAGGTTAGTTTCATGGTTGATATGCACATGCATCTGGTTGGTAGTATTCAATTACTTTTGGTGCATCACTTTCATTAGAGTAGATTACTTCTTTTTTTCCTGACAAGCTGATATAGTAGTGAATGAGCCTAAAGGATACATCAAGGGGAGTTATCCCTATAACCTAGAGATTCAATCCACCTATTAGATCACCCATAGCCTAGGATTGTCTCCATGTTACCTCAAATTTATAAGTCTTATAAAAATTTCCAAGGGTGAAAAATTGGGTGATTATAGAAACTGTATGCACTTAATTCTGCTCACTAGCATTAGGCTTAATCTCATCACTTAATTAACATTACCCCTTAATCAATAAATCATATGAAATATCCCACTTTCCTAATTTTATAATTATTTAAAATCTAGTCTACCCCACAACCCCACTTTCCACCTAAATTCTTAATTTTATCAATTTATTGCTAATATATTCCCTCCCAAAAGAAGGTCTAGAGGCTTCCCACCTCTAGAACCTTCTCCTCTTTAAATTCAAAATTAAAGAGGGAAAATATCCCTCTCAAACCCCTTTTAGCACCTTCCAAAGACCTCTTTAAATAGAGGCATGCCCCAAGCATAAGGGGACAATCAAGAGTTTATTAAATTATGAGATCAAAAAAATAAAAAATATTTGAACCCCTAAAAAAATATTGAACAAAGATCCAAAAAATAAAAAAATGTTTGAGCTAGATTTGTTCATTAAATTTATTAACTATAATTTTTTTAATAAGACTTTTGATATTTTTACAGTCCATTACATTGAATAGAGAATTTTGGGAAAAAAATATGTTGTTTTTATACATATATATAATCATAAATTTGATTTATCATCATGGATAAACAATGATTGTTTATCCCTGATGATATGTTGATCATAAAAAATGCACAATTTTTTTCCAAAAATCTTTTTGCTCAATATAATTTTTTTTATTAAAATAACAAAACAATTAGAATGCCAATTGTGTTAGTGTAATAGATAAAATAGATACATTGCCATAATTACAATTCAAATTTAAATTCTACAACTAAATGACCTACAATAACGATTATTAATTTTTATTTGGTATAACAAACCATCATCTTCACCAATTGACTTTCACTAATTAAAATAAATTTGAATTAAAATGCAACCAAAAATTGATCAATCCATATTGAAAGAATGTTACAAGTAGAACGTTGGGCACTCCATAATCAAGGAGTTTTTAAAACAAAACTCAGACTTGTACACATTTTGCAAGTCTGGGTCCAACATTAAATTAATGTGGGGACGAAGTTAGTGAGGGTTGAGGCCAAAATTTAATAGATATGAAAAGTGTTGAAATGACAATGTTACCTGTAACATTTGAATATGTTGCATTGAATAGTGGTTGCAGTGCTGAATGGACCATATGTGGTGGAATTTTCCCAAAATGATTTTGAATATCACACAATCCCATAGAATCTGATGAACATGAATTCATTTATAACAAGTCATGTATTAAAAGTAGATGTTGACCTACTGTAAGGAGCCATTTTGAGTCTATGTTTTTACTCAGGGCACTCACCATTACTGAGAGGATGTGATGTGGATTAATTAAAAATAGTGGATAAATGATTCTTAACCTCTAAAAAAAATCTGTATGATAAGTAAAGATTTCATAAACTGACATTATGTATCTATACCTATATGGACACATATTGTGTTACTATAAATAAATTGTATTTGCACTAGCATAGATGAATCCAATTATTTTATTATTATATTTAACATTTATTTATATTAACACGTGGGTGGTGAAAAAAATACATTATTTAATTCATAAACCACTTCATTAATATTACATTGTTTTATGTATATGAATGAATGGTAAATTCCAACTCTCTATTGAAAACTCATATTCAAAAGTGACATCGATTGATATCATATTAGGTTATTATTTATATAGAACATTCATATTTTCATATTATCCAATATTGCCGTTAAATGATAATTTTATATATTGCTTGGACTTTAGTCAATGGTTAAATTTATTATTAATTTTATAGGTAGATATTATGTGAGAATGTTGAAATGATCAATATTTTATATAAGGTGATATTAATATATTTGTGAAAACAGGAATTTTATT
>JARHVA010000137.1:5035000-5125000 GCA_037957365.1 Torreya grandis | reverse complement strand
AAATCTTCCCTCCTATATCTCTTTTGGGTCTTAGTTTATCCTCCACTTATCTCGACTAGTTGTAATTCTTATCCAATCCTGCCATGTCTTATTTTCCATCCTATATATACATACACCATCCCATTTCTATCATACATTCCATTCCCTTAATATCCATCCTATAGCTATCCATCTCCTATGTTTTCATCTTATATCCTTCATCCCCCTTTTCATCTCATATTCCCCTATCATCTTTGAATACTATATTTATCCTGGGAATCAATTGTTAGTGCTCACCCACCCTTTTAAATCCTCATTATCATCCTTAGACTAGATATTATCAACAACCAAGGTCTCGTTAAGTTCCTAATCTAGCACTGATCACTTATCCTCATCTTTATTAGGTACCTTTTTCATCTATCACCCATGAAAATTATCTCTTTGGTAGTGAACAAGGTATTTGTTCCCATCACATTTCTTCATCCTTATTGTATTGGTATCTTACAAGATTCATCTCTTGGTAAATCTTAGTCATCTCATCCTAATCATCACATTATCCTTTTTTTGGGCACTAATTTGGTCTTTATATTAAGTTGGTATTCAAAAACTCCACATCACCTATCTTACATCATCACATCTTTCCCCCCATCCAACATGGTGACTCACACCTATGGCCAACATAGAATTGGACAAGATTTTAGGCAAGACATCAACCCATTGGAAAATGTAGTAGACCCAACTCAAGAGCATGATGATACCCATGGTGATGTGCATACCCTCAGAGGAGAGGATAAATGATTAGATCCACTCCATAATGACCAGGTTAGGAATTTAATCAACCAACACATATTTGAAAACCATGATCATGTCTTGGCCAATGCCCTTGAATTAGGGGTCACATCCCATAAAAACATCAATACCAATCAATTACCCCAAGAAGCAAAAGGTGTGGACCATGAATTTGAAAAAGAAGAATGCCCACCACCCCTCTATAACAACCACACTGAGGCTAATTAGATACAATCTATCATAGAAGACCGTTTAGACCTATTAATGCAACAAATTAACATCTTACTTCATAATCAAAATTTTCCATCCCCTAGATAAACTAATATAAAAAACAATATCTCCAATAATACCACTACTACCAATAACACCAATAACATTCATAGCAACTAGAATACACATAGTACCCATATCCCCAAAAATGGCCAAAATCAAACCACAAATCCACTTGGGGACCCCACATTTGTTCAAGGTTAGAGAGCGATGAAGGAGACCCTCCAACAAATAGACCCAGACTCACAAGCCCTCAAGTACAAATATGAATACTTTTGTTCCTCACCTTTAGACATAGGTATTTTGTAAATACCTTTTCCCTCACATTTTGAAGTACCCAAGTTTGAAATGTATCGAGGAAAAGGGGACCCAAGAGACCATTTCCAAGAGTTTTATGTAGCTTATCACAAAGTGGCCTATGAAGATGCTTATTTGTTAAGACTATTTCCCAAACGTCTCATGGGACCTGCTCTGGTGTGGTTCATGCATCTACCTAAAGGGTCAATCTCTAGTTTTGGAGAGATAAAAAAAATTGTTAAGCATTTTTCATTCAACATAGAACATGATATCTCCATCATCAACCTGTACAATACCAAATAATGAAGTGGGGAAAACCTAGTATATTTCATACAAAGATGGTGGAGCATGGCAAGCTGATTGAGATGCACTATGCCTAAAAAGGAATTAGCCAACATATTTGTAGATAATATTATTGTAGATCTTAAATATAAATTAAAATTGTAGTGTTATAAGACCTTCGATGAAATCATCAAAAAGGGAATACAAATAGAGAAATATCTCATTGAAAAAGGAACTATCAAGTTATATTATCAAAATCAACATACTACAAATCAAGTAAACTCTTTTTTAGGCAAATCCAAAGTATTCATAAGAATAAAAATTTTGTGAGTGATGGGTTAATAGATTCTAAACACCAACATGTACAAATGGTTTAAAAATAAATCCCCATACAACATCCCAATGTCTCTTCTATTCGATTACCATGAGGTAAACCAAAGCCTCACACAGGCAGGAGACTGCTCACAACCCTAGGAGTTCCAATAAAAACTATCTTGAATCAACTCATTGTTGCCAATATGATCACCTTGCTTCCAATTAGACCTGTGGATGATCGATAACCTAAACTAAATTGGTATCATGGAGATGAGTTTTGTAAGTACCAAAGAGTTCAAGAGCATGATAGAAAAAGGGTGTATGTAATTGAAACACTATAGCTAAGATTCAATTAAGAAGGGTGCCATTTAAATTGAAGGAGAAACTCCTCCAAGATAATCATCAAATGGGATGCTTGGTATTTACAAGGATCCACTCCCAAAACATGATCAGAGGAATCAAAGACCACAAAGATACCAAGCATAGGCTTCTTCATCTAGTTGTACTAATTAACATCACGTCCCTTAACCCTACATTAACACTATAAAAATCCATATTATCCAAGATCCTACTCCTCCATTCCCTATTCTAAAAATTAATCAGGCCACTATAGACTGTCTAGTCACTACCCATCATAATAAGATAGTATTTCCCACCATAATACCTAAAGATTCTTCCACTTTATCTATAACCAAAAGGGGAATGCTTTTAAGAAAACTTCAAGTTTTAATAAAAAATTCTATGACATTATTAAACAACTAGAGAAAACCCCAACCCAAATATCTTTAATGGAGCTCTCTAAAACATTGTCCTTACACTGAGAAATATTAAATTAGGTGTTGAATGATCCAAAAGTCCCTTGTGAATTTGATATTAATTAGTTTCAATCACTAGTGGATCACTTATCCCCTTCATCACAAATCACTTTCAATGCCCAAGACATGCCTCCCATTGGTCTAAATCATAATTATGCCCTGTATATTGAAGTAACCATCTCCCATCATTGACTCTCATGTGTCCTCATAATAGAGGATCAACATTAAATTTATGTAATTTGGAATTTTTAAAGAAATTAGGATACTCCAAAACATCATTAGGACCCACTTTAATTATGATCAATGGTTATGATGATAATGAAATGCCATCCATTAGGACCATTTATCTTCCCCTCATTATGGGACTCATAGTTCATCAAGCCCTAGTTCATGTCATAGATGTGGATTTACCATATAACATGTTGCTCAGAAGACCTTGGATTCATGAATTACAAGTTGTACCCTCTACTCTCCATTTGTGCCTCAAGTTCCCCCATTCATGAATGGAGGTCACCATTCCTATAGTCATATACCATCTTCATAGTTTCCAAATGGATCAGTCATTATCTTCATCACCTTATCTTAGCACTAAAAATACTATTCTAAGCCCAAAAACTACTAATTATATCTCTTCAGACCAATTAGAATCCACATCTCAATCAAAACTTGATATTTCCTACTTAAAAATCACATCCATAGGATGTGGAGAATATGAGTACAAAATTTTCTAGATTGGAAATCTACCCTTATCTCCACATAGTTAAGGGTCCCTAACTATGAGGAAGAGTAATCCCATTAAATATCAGTTTGGGCCAATAGCTTTTTCAAGTGCTATATTTTTTTGTGATGAGTAAATTGAAGATGGAGTTGATTCTTGGCTCATTCTAGATGATGAATCCCTCATTTCTCCCAAATAATATTATCATAGAGTCTAGAGAATGATGAAAAATATGTATTATAAAGGAAAGGGATTAAGAAAACAAGAGCAAGGCCAACTAAAACCTATCATCATTCAAGAACATCCCTAAAAATTTGGGTCAGGGTACAAACTATATAATGACGACTTGACTAGTATCATTGTGGATTCTCTTCTGACCAAGAGTCGTCTCTCCCTAATGAAGACATTGAAATAGGTTCTATCTATAATCACTTTGAGGAGCTTGATGCCAAAAATATCTTCCCCAATACCACTATATCCACCATCAATGTCTCCCTTTGTTATACATCTCTCATAGACTAGGAATTGAAGTAGGAACCCACCTTTGAAACATTTCAAAATGATGAGGCCATTTTGGAATTCATGGGAGCTAGAGACTTCATGCCATCCAAAGATCATAAAAAGGGATTTTTTTATCAATCTTTGTCAATCAACATATTTTGGGGAACAACACACACCCCATATTCAAAGTGAGGATGAACACTCTAAAGAAGATGGAGAACCTTCCAAACAACCAAACAAACTCCAGTATAGCTCATCAAAATATTATCTTGATATTGATACTCAACTACCAGATTGCTTCATGTTCAATGTTCTAAAAATATCACTACCCCCTTATTTACAATATCAATCACCTTCACTTATTGATGATGTGATAGAGGTTAATATTGGAACTAAAAAACATCCCAAGATAGTAAAACTAGGGGTATCTCTTACAACAAAGGAACATTAAAACCTTATGGAGATGCTAAAGGAATTTATTGACATCTTTACATGGAGCTACACTGACATGCCAGGATTAGATCCCTCATTAGTCATACACCACCTAGACATACATCCAAATGCAAATCTTATCAAACATAAATTATGAAAGATTCATCCTAAGGTGGTATTAATAGCTAAAGAAGAATTACAAAAATTCTTAGACGCTGGATTTATTCACCCAATTGATTACTCAGACTAGATTTCTAACATTATTCTTATATCAAAACAACATGGAGAAATCAAAATATGCACAAACTTCTGAGATATCAACAAATCATGTCCAAAATATGACTTCTCACTCCCTAATATTGACATGATCTTAGATTCAATAGCTAGGTATGAAATTATTTCCATCATGGATGCTTTCTTGGTGTATAAATAGATCAAAATAGACCCTAAAGATCATCATAAAATAACATTTATCACATGATGGGGGATTTTTTTATCAAGTCATGCCATTTGGTCTGAAGAATATAAGAATAACTTATCAAAGGGCCATGAATGTTATCTTTCATGACATGATGTATGCCATTATAGAATATTATGTTGACGATATTTTAGGGAAGTCTCTTTTAAGGTCAGAGCATCATGAGATTCTTGGTAGAATCTTTAAAAGGTTTCGAGAATATAAAGTAAGATTGAATCCTAAAAAGTGTGTCTTTGGAGTAACTTCAAGAAAATTATTGGGATTTATAGTCTCAAGAATTGGCATTGAGTTGGACCCAGTAAAAGTCAAAAAAATTACAAAAATACTCCCATCTTGTAATCTCAAGCAACTTCATAGTCTTTAGAGAAAACTTTAGGCCATATAGTGTTTTATCTCTTAACTGGCTGATAAATGTCACCTATTCACTCATCTATTAAATAAGGGGACTAGCTTCCATTGGAATTAATAATTCCAACAAGATTTTGAAAGACTAAAACAATACTTGGAAAATATACCTATTTTATCACCACCACCCCTAGGAAAGTCTTTGCTCCTTTACATTTCAACAATTCTATGTATCATTGGTGTTCTCCTTGCACAACACAATGATCAAGGTAAGGAGAAAGCTATCTATTACCTCATTTGAACATTGATATAATATGAAATAAATTATACTCCTTTTGAAAAGACATGTTTAGATATAGTTTTTACATTATAGAAGCTCTGGCATTACATGCTTAATAATCATTTATAGCTCATCACAAAATTTGATCCGTTAAAGTACTTACCATATAAAACAGTGCTTACATGTCAAGTAACAAAATGGATAATGGTACTCAAATAATTTGGCATTGAGTATATAAATCAAAAGACTATAAAAATATAGGTCATTATAGATTAACTAGTAGAGGCACCTTTAAAAGTGACTGAGCCAGTTGCAACCAATTTCCAAGATGAGTCCATCCTAAATACCTCACAAGCAACTAGCTAGAAGTTATACTTTGATGACTCACTTATTACCCATGGATTTGCGGTTGACATCCTCTTGGTCACCCCCAAGGTGATCTCATTCCAAAATAATCTGGCCTTGCCTTTCCATGTACTAATAATATTTTAGAAAATGAAACTTTGATAGCTAGACTTTAGTTGGCTATTCAGTGGAACATCTAGTGATTACAAGTATTTTTTTAGGAATACATACAAAAATCAATGTAGAACAATTTTATAGAATCAAAATAATAGATATGATTAGAGATGCATAAATAATATAAATAAACATCCATAATAAGAAGACCAGGTTTAACGTGGTTCACCCAATGTGGGATAAATCTACCAAGAAACACTTGCTCAAATTTTATTACAAGCCATGAGAGTACAAACCACTCTGAAATCAATATTCATAATTACAATGCACAAATATTACATATAGAGTGTATGATACATTTTAAATGTATAATATTTGAAATATAATATAATTTAGAAGTAAGCTCCACAACACAATAATATCCCACTTGGAGATTGATTTCCTCTAAGCAGGTTTCTCAACCCTTCAGTATGAATTGTGAAGGCTAACCAAAACTGAACATAGCTTTAGTTTCTCCCTTGTGACCATTTTGGTCATCATGTCTACAACTGTCTAACTAGTATGAATCTTCTCTAGCTTCAACTTCTCTTCTTCCAAAGCTATCCTAATGAAATGGTACCTCAACTATCTTGCTTCATCCTAGAGTGGAAAGTGGAGTTTTTTTCTAGATGTATAAAACTCTGCCTATCCCTATATAGCTTCCATTCCTCCTTCTTATGCTACAACTCTTCAAGCAATTTCTATAACCAAATAATTTATTTTCTTGCCTTTGTGGCAACAACATACTCAGCCTCTATGGTTGACAAAGCCATAAGTTTCTATAGTTGTGAAATCTATCTCACCATTGTGTTACCTAAAATAAATACTTGTCTTATTATACTCCTACTATCTAAATCACCAACCATGTCTAAATATACATAACCACGTAAAGTGGTGTCCAATCTACCATAGATTAAAATTGTCTCCATGGTCCCTCTTAAATATCGAAGGATCCACTTCACTACCTTATAGTGTTCTCTACCTAGATCACTCATGTACCTACTTATTGATCCCATTACATGGGCAATATCTGGCCTAGTGCACACTATGGCATACATCAAGATGCCAACAAATGATGAGTATAGTACATATGACATCTGGATTCTATCCTCCTCTATCTTGGGACACTTTTCCTTTGATAACTTGAAATGACTTTCCAAAGGAGTCCCAACCAGTTTAGCATCTTGTATACTAAACATCTCTAAGACCTTTATGGTGTACTCTTCCTGGGATAAATTTAGCTCTCATTCCTTCCTATCTAGAGTTATTCTCATACCAAGGATTTGTTTTTATGCTCCCAAATCCTTCATAGTAAAGGAATTACTAAGTTGTTCCTTAAGTACCTTTATTTCCTACATGTTATTACCTGCAAACAACATGTCATCCACATACAAACAAAAGATAATGTAATTACCATCATCAAACTTCTTGATAAATATGTAATGGTCCGAATGACACCTAGAGTATCCTTACTCCATCATAAAATTGTCAAGTTTATTATACCACTATCATGGAGCTTGTTTTAGGCCATACAAGCTCTTCTTCAGTTTGTACACCATTTTATTCTTTCCTGTGACCTCATATCATTGTGGCTACTCCATATACAAGTCCTCCTCCAAATCACCATGAAGGAATGAAATCTTCACATCTAGCTTCTCTAAGTGCAAGTCTTCTACTACCACTATCCTAAGAATAGTCCTAATATAATTCATATTTACCACTAAGAAAAAAATCTCATCAAAATCAATTCCCTTTTTCTATACAAACCCCTTTACCACCAATCATGCCTTATAACTTTTCTTGCCTCCATAATTTTCTATAACTCTATACACCTACTTATTTCACAATACTCTCTTACCTTCAATTGGGTTTTTCAAATCCCAAGTCTGATTTTCCATGAGAGACTGGTGCTCCTCATCCATATCTTGCTCCCACTTCTTCATGACATCTACCTAGATTAATTCTTCAAATCACTCTAGCTCTCTATTGTTAGTAAGTAATAAATAATTAAGATATGTAGAAAAAAATTTAGGTTCCCTTCTTACCCTAGAAAACATTCTCACCATAGGAGTTTGGGGTTATTGTGGAGTAGGTGCCTAAATTGGTTTCTTGGACACTTTATCTTCTACAATGTCCTCTAGTACTATGTACTCTTTTTTGGAATCCTCTTTTTGATCCTATAAATATTGTTTATACATGACTTTTTCATTAAATACAACATCCCTAGACCTAAATATTTTCTTGTCCTTAAGACTCCAAATCCAAAAACCAAAGTCATCCTCACCATAACCAATAAAGGTGCATTTTTCAGACTTAGCCTCTAATTTGGTTCTGTCATCCTTATCGATATGAATGAAGGCTTCACATCCAAGTATTATAAGAAATGAATAATAAATATTTTTATTAGACTAAGATTCCTTGAGTATGCCTCTATCCAAAGAAAATGGACTTCTATTTATCAGATATATTGTCGTGTTTACTACTTTTGCCCAAAACTGAAGAGGCAGTCCTACATGCAACCTCATGCTCCTATAATGCTCCATGATAGTATTGTTCATCATTTCTGACACTCCATTCTATTGTGAAGTTCTTGGAACCATCCTTTATCTATTAATTCCATTCTTTGAATAATAATAATAAAATCCATTGCTGCAATATTCCCTACCATTATCTGACTTGAGACATTTTAACTTGAGACCTATTTCATTCTCAACCAAGGCTTTCCATCTTTTAAATATATCAAACACATAAAATTTTCTCCTAATTCCATACACCCAAAATTTTATAGTTACATCATCAATAAAAGTGACATAATAAGACCACCCACCAATAGAAGATAATTGAGCTAGCCCCCATACATTTGAATGAACCAGCACCAACTTATTCTCCTTTATCATTGGTCTAACTTTTATAAACTTTACCCTTTAACATTTTTTGTACACATAGTCTTCACAGAAATATAAATCATAGCCTTTTAATCCAAGTAACTGATTCTTCAAAATTTACATAACCTTTTGGCTCATGTGATAGAGCCTATTGTGCCACAATGTTGCATCTGCATCTATAAAAACTAAATTAAAATAATCAACACTACTTGATAAATATAGGGTACAAACCTTATTACCTCTTTCTACCATAAGATCACCCTTGGTCACCTGCCAATAATATACTATAAATGTCACGATACAACCTTGACTACCTAGTCATCCTATGAATACTAAATTCTATCTTAACTTAGGCACATGCCTGACATCCTTTACTATCCAATTGTTCCCATTCTAGATCTTGATCTAAACACTTCTTTTTCCTACTATGTTTTAAGGCTCATCATCACCAAGGTAAACATGTCAAAAATCTCCTTGAACATAATCAATAAAATAATGCCTATGTGGTGTAGCATGAAAAGAAGCCCCTGAATCTAAAACCCAAGACTCAATAATATTGTCAATGGAGAGAATTAATGCATCCTAAAAAACATTACCTATTTTCACATTCACCTACTTGGTGTCTTCCTAATTTTTGTTCCTGTTTTGAAAAGACCAACAATTCTTCTTTGCATGCTTAGTCTTTCCACAGTGCTAGTATACCATCCTGGCCCTTGATTTTGACCTTCCAAGACCATTTGACTTTCCATGCTTTTCTTTTTCTCTAAAATTGTATCTCCCTCCACTCTTTACTTCCAAATAGTCACCTAAATTAGAAGTCTCCCCAAATTTTTTCTATCCCATTTCCTTGCTAAGTATCGCTCCTATGACATCCTCAATCTTCAACTTGAAATTATTAGAGATCGAGTTGCTCATAACCATTACTAAGCTATTTCAACTCTTTGGTAAGGAACACAAAATAAGCAAAGCCCTAAATTCATCATCAAAATCTATTTTTATAGAATTCAACATACTCACAACTATATTGAATTCATTCTAATCATTAATGACTGAACCATTTTTAGACATCTTCATATTAAATAACTCTTTCATTAAAAATATTTTATTAGAAATAGAGGGTTTCTCATATAACTTCCCTAATGCATTCATGAGACCTTTTATGGTCTTCTCCTATGATATATTAAATGTGATCAAATATTCAAGGTGTAACCTAATGGCCCCAAGTGCTTTCCTACCAAGCAACTTCGAAGCCTCATCTATCATACTCACTAGTTGTTTTACATTTCCTCCTAGTGGAGCATGGAGGTCCTTCGGATAGAAGTAATCATCCACCTGCATCTTTCATAGACCAAATTTTTAACCATTAAAATTTTCAACCTTTGATCTGTGATCATCAGCCATAGCTCCCACTTGAACTAATAAACCTTCTCATGATTCAATACTTCAACAAATACAACATGAAGATATGATACCAGTTGTTAGGAATAAATATAAAAATCAATATAGTATATTTCATAGAATCAAAATAATATATATGATTAGAGATGCATAAAGAACATAAATAAACATTAACAATAAGAAAACTATATTTAATGTGGTTCACCGAATGTGGACTACATCCACCACTAAACACTTGCTCAAATTTTATTATAAGCCATGAGAGTAAAAACCATTCTTAGATTGGTCCTCACAATTACAATGCACAAATATTTTTTGGAGCTACACTCAATAAACCCTCTTGAATTCACAGACTATGTTATTCCTTCTCAAATCCTTGTTCTCATTATGTATTACCTAAAAACTATATATCTATATATAATACATCAACAAAACAATATTACAAAATAATGGGTACCAAAACCATGGGCCAAGTCAACCCAAAAAATGGTTTCCCATTAAAGGGGGTCAAAAAACAATTTTGAGGGCTACCACCCCTGAACCCTTGCTTGGGGGATGCCACCCCCAAACCCCCACTTTTTTGGGGCTATAGCCCCCAAACCCTTGCTCAGGGCCTGACCTGGCCTGAACCTCGATGATAATACATATAGATTGTACAATACATTTTAAATGTACAATATTTGAAATATATTATAATTTAGAAATAGGATCCACAACACAACATATTTGGGGACTCATAATTAATTATCAAATAGGTTAATGGAAAATTCCAAACAAAGGATGAAAAATTGCTTCCTTACAAATAGTTAGTGGATCAATTAAAGACCAAGTTTTAGTCTATAGCATTTGAACAGGTTCCATGAGGAAACAATAAATAAATTGATTCTATGGCCACTATTGGCTCGCTCATTGACCTCCCTAAATATGTTTTGGAAGGCAACTTTTTGATTGAGCACTTGATTATCTTGGACTATCAATCTTTGGCTCTACTTTAAATTTGTGCAATCAACAACCCTAGTCTCCTATGGTACCATGATATATATAGGTACATTTTTTAGGAATAAGTGATTAATTATGCAATAACATGAAATATGGAATTCATTCCTCAAAATAATAATAGTAGAGACATATGAAACAAAATTTAGATCTAAGAAAATACACACATAACACCAATATAACTTGGTTCACCCAATGCGAGCTACATCCACCAAGAAACCTCTCATAGAGATAACTTTCTCTAACCTAAATTCACACCAAAATTTTGGAGATGCTAAGCTACACCTCAAACCTGATCACACTAATCAAAGACAGAATTATAGAGCTCAAAATGAGATGCAAAATGAAATAAATAATTTGTTACCCCTAACCCCTATTTATACTTTTTAAAACCCCTTGAAAATGTGCCATAACCATAGAAATAAGCATATCCCCAAAAAAGAAGTCAAAAAATAAAGGAGGTTGCAACCACATAATCCCCTGATTCTCTCAACACCTTAGATCACACCCACTTCTCCATAAAATGTGCCACCAATGGGGGAAGTGTTTGACACACTAAAAATGCATCCCACCATTTGTGAAAGTAAGTATTTCATGTTGAATTTAACCTAATAATTTTATTTTTACCTTAGGGGTGAAATGGCCTCCACATTTAACAATCTCCCACTTGGATTTCATTTTTCCTTAAACAACATTTAACACATTTACATGATCTTCACGAAGACCAAACAAAGTTGAGCATAACCTCAAATTATCCAATGTGACTACCTTGGTCATCATATCTATAGGATTCTAGCTTATAAGTATTTTTTCTAGCTTCACCATGTTTTCCTCTAAAGCTATCTGGATGGAATGATACATCAACTATATGTGCTACATCCTTGAGTGGAAAGTAGAGTTCTTGGATAAATGTATAACACTTTGACTATCACTATGTAATCTCCCAACTTTGTTTTTATGTCCCAACTCATTAAGTAACTATTGTAACCAAATCATCTCCTTTCCAACCTCTATAACAACAACATACTTAGCCTCTATGGTTGATAAAGCCACAACCTTTTGTATCCAAGAAATCCAACTAAATATTGTATCCCCAATATTAAATACATAACCTATCATAATCCTCCTACTATCAACATAGCTAGCCATATTTGAGTCCACATAACTATGCAAAGTGGTTTTTGATCCAATAAAACATAATGTTGTACCCATGGTTCCTCTCAAATATTAAAGAATCCACTTCACTGCTTGCTAATGATCATAACTTGGATTATTCATGTACCTACTTACTACTCCCATTACATGGGTAATATATGTCCTAGTACAAACCATAACATACATCAAGCTACCAAATATTGATGACTAAGGTACATTGGACATCTTTATTTTTTTCTTCTTCTATCTTGGGACACTACTCCTTTGATAATTTGAAATGGCCTACCAATGGAGTCCCAACTGGCTTAGCATCCTACATACTAAATCTCTCCAAAACTTTCTTCATATACTCTTCATAAGATAATATCATATTCCTCTCCTTCCTGTCCTGAGTTATTCTTATAGCAAGGATTTACTTCATTATACCCAAATCTTTCATAGAAAAGGAATCACCAAACTACTTCTTGAGTACTTGAATCTATTGCATGTTCTTTCCTGAAACCAACATGTCATCTACATACAAGAATAGGATAATATAATTACCATCCTCAAATTTATTGACATACATGTAATGGTTAGAATAGCACCTGGAGTAACCATGTTCTAACATAAAACTATCAAAATTCTTATACCATTATCATGGATCTTGTTTCAAGCCATATAATATCTTCTTTAGTTTACACATCAATTTATCATTTCCTTTGATGTCATAACCTTGTGGCTACTCCATATATAATTCCTCCTCCAAATCACCATGAAGGAATTCAATCTTCACATCTAACTATTCTAAGTTCAAATCCTCTATTGTAACTATACCAAACACAGTTCTAATAGAAGTCATTTTAATAATAGGAGAAAAATTCTTATCAAAATCAATACCTTGCTTCTATGCAAACCCCTTGACCACCAATTGGGACTTGTACATTTTCCTTCTTCCTTCCTCTTTTCTTATTTTGTATACCGACTTGTTCTATAATGCTCTCTTGTCCTTAGGTAGCTTTACTAAAGCCCATGTGTGGTTCTCCATGAGAGAACTATGTTCTTCTTCCATGGCTTGGTCCCACTTTTCCCTAACATTCCCTTGTATTTCTTCCTCAAAACATTTTGGTTCTCCACTATTAGTAAGTAACAAATAACTCAAAGATAGGGAAAAATATCCAAGATATTTTCTTACCCTAGAAGACCTTCTTACTATAGGAGTTTGGGGTTCTTATATACGAGGTTCTTGACCTGTCTCCTTAGACACCTTACCATTCATAATATCATCCAACATTGTGTACTATTTTTATTCCTATTCCTATAAATGATCCTTTTACATGACTTTTTTTGTAAAGACAACATCCTTAGACTAGAATATTTTCTTATCTCTAAGACTCCAAACCCAAAAACCAAATTCATCATCACCATAACCAATAAAGGTTCATCTCTCATACTTAGCTTCTAACTTGGTCCTATTTATTTTGGCAACATAAAAAAATGCCTCACATCCAAAGACCCTAAGAAATAAATATTTAACTTTCTTACTAGACCAAGCGTCCTTAGGTATGCCTCCATCTAAAGGCACTGAAGGTCCTCTATTAATTAGATATACCATTGTGCTAACTACTTCTACCCAAAACATTAGGGGTAACCCTATATACAACCTCATGCTCCTAGCACACTACATGATTTTATTGTTCATTCTCTCTAACACTCCATTCTCTTGTGGTGTCTCTGGAACCATCCTTTACATATGAATTCCATTCTATGAATAATAATAATAATCAAATTCTTTGATACAATACTCACCTCTATTGTCTGATCAGAGACATTTCAACATGAGACCTATTTCATTCTCAACTAAATCTTTCCATCTTTTGAATGTTTCAAATACATCATATTTTTTCTTAATGCAATAAACCTAAACTTTCCTAGTTGTATTGTCAATAAATCTAACATAATAATTTGAGAAAAAAATAGAAGATACCTGAGTTAGTCCCCATACATCCAAGTGAACCAAATATAGTTTATTCTCCTTCATTGTAGGTCCAACCCTAAGGAACTTAACATGTTTCTACTTCCTATACACATAATCATCACAAAATTCCAAATCAACCTGTTTCAATCTAGGGAACTTATCTTTCAATATCTCCATGCCCTTCTGACTCATATGACCAAGCTTATAGTGCCAAAAAGTTGAATCTCCATCTACAAAACTAAATTATAGTGATGAATACTACTAGTCAAATACAAAGTGTCAATTTTATTACCTCTCACAACCATAAGAGAACCCTTGGTAACTTTCTAAGAGTCTATTGTAAACATCATTAAATAGCCCTAACTATCTAACTACACCACTAATATTAAATTTTACTTTAACTATGTGACATGTCTAACATCCTTTAGTAGCCATTTGTTCCCATTCTACATAATCACCTATTCACAACCTTTCCCTACGATACTTCATGGTTCATCATCACCATGATAAATGTGTCAAAAATCTTGTTGAATGTAATTATTAAAATGATGCCTATGTGGGGTCAAATGAAAAGAAGCCCCTGAATCTAATACCTAAGATTCATAAACATTATCCTAGTAAAAAATTAAATCATCCTGAATAACAACACCTATGTCATATTTACCTCCTTGGTCTCCTCATATTTGGTCTTCTTATCCTAAAGTTTCCAACATTCTTTATTTATGTTTCCACTTTTCCCATAGTGCCAGCACACCATCTTAGTTCTAGATTTAGATCTTCATCGACCATTTGAATTTCCATGATTTTCTTTGCTTATATCCTTTTGTCTCCCTGTAGTCTCCACAATCAATTCAATTCTTGAAGAAGATTCCCCAGTGCTCTTTCTTCACATTTCATCACTAATAATCACCTATAACATCCTCAAACTTTAAACTTCCCTTAACAAGGATGACATTACTCACAGCCATAACTAGGCTATCCAAACTACCAAGTAAAGAACACAAAATCAATAAAGCCTTAACTTCATCTTTAAATTTAATACCAACATAAGTTAGCATACTTATAATTGTATTAAAATCATTCAAATGATCAGCTACAAAACCATTTTTAGATATTTTCATATTAAATAAACTTTTCATCAAAAATATTTTATTAGAGTTAGAGGGTTTTTCATATAACTTCCCTAATTTTTTCATCAAACCAAATGTGGTATTCTCCTCTAAATTATTGAAGGCAACCAAAGATGCAAGAAACAACCATATGGCTCCTAGTGCTTTCTTATCGAGTAAATTCTAATCTACCTAATCCATGCCTGAATGTTGTTCTATTTCCCCCATCAAAGGGAGGTGAATATCCTTATAAAATAAGTAATCCTCCATCTACATCTTCCATAATATAAAAATTTTCACATTGAATTTTCTAACTCTATATCTCCTAGCTAGCTCTAACAATTGTTATGATTAAGTGATTAATTATGCAATAACATGCAACATGTAATTTATTCCTCAAAATCATAGCATCATGGACATATTTGAAGAAAATTTAGATCTAAGCAAGTACACATATAACACTAATATAACATAGTTCACCCAATGTGCGATACATCCATGAAGAATCTCTCTATAATAATATAAACAAGAGTACAAGACAACTCTCAATGAGAAACCTCTCACATAGATAACTTTCTCCAACCCAAATTCACACCAAAATTCTAAATATTCTAAGCTACAACTCAAACCCAATCACATCAATCGAAGAGAGAATTATAGAGCTCAAAATGAGATGCAAAATGTAATGAATAATATGTTACCCCTCACCCCTATTTATAATTTTCAAAATCCCTTGAAAAATGCACTATAACCATAGAGATAACCATATCCCCACAAAATAAGGCAAAAAATAAGGGAGTTTACAACCACATAATCCCTTGATTCTCTCAACACCTTAGATCACACCCACTTCTCCACAAAATGTGCCATAAATGGGGGAAGTGGTTGACACACTCAAAAATGCATCCCACCATTTGTGAAAGTAAATATTTTATGTTAAAATTATCTTGGTAATTTTATTTTTACCTTAGGGTTGAAATGGGCTCCACATTTAACAACCTTCATGACAACATCATTCCCCTTAACCTCAACCACCACCATCACAAAGCCTTTATCCATCACACCACCCAATACATAATCTTTGGTAGCACGCTTTATCAACATGACTATGATGGTACCTTGTTGTGGTGTTAAACATTAGAGGAGGCATCTCAAGAAATCAAAGAAATCCATGATGGTATCTATAGAGGGCACATCAGTGGAATGGCCCTATTCAAAAATCTCCTTCAAAATGGTTATTATTGGCCAATGATGGACCAAGATTCTTGCCAATATGTATGAAAATGTGTGGCTTATCAAAAGCATGGAAATCTCATCCATGCTCTTACACAAGAGTTATAACCTATCTTGAGTCCATGGACCTTTTACATATGGGGCCTATATTTAATTAACAAGATAAATCCTACCTCGTCAAGTGCTCATAGATTTATTATCATGGCTATAGAGTATTTTAACAAATGGGTCGAAGAAATGCCACTTACTTATACAATGGGCCTTCAATTTTCTAAGTTTATTCTCAATCAGATTATTTTCCATTTTTCTATACTTGCTAATATAATTTTAGATAGTGGCAAATACTTAAAGAATTAGGAATTTGAGGCCCTATGTCAAAAATATCATACTACATAGTATTTTTCCTCCCCATATTATCCCCAGGGGAAACAATAGGTCGAAGTAACCAATAAGACCCTCATCAAGATTCTTAAGAAGATGGTTAATCAAGATGGAAGAAACTAACACACTTAATTATATCCAACACTATGATCTTATCAAAAAAGTATCTGCACACCTACTAGGGCAACTCCATATGCCTTGGTCTCTAGGATTGAAGCAATATTGCCAGTAGAAGTTGAACTTCCCTCTCTTTGACTATCACTAAGAGGCATCATTACTAATCATAATATCAGAAAATAATGGATGTAGGAATTATAACTCCTTGATGAAAAGTGATAGAAGGCCTTGGATCACCTCCAAGCATACCAAAATAAATTAAAAGGCCAATACTATAAAAATATTTAGTCTAGTGACTTTGAAATTGGTGACTTAGTCCTATAAAAAATCATTAAAACACCAATGTAGAATGAGATAATAAGGGGAAGTTTGAATCCAATTGGTAAGGTCCCTATGTCATTATTTCCAAGTTTGGATCAGGAGCATATAAATTAGCCACATTTGATGGAGAAGAACTAGACAATCCCACGAACATTATGCATTTCAAGTGATTCTATACCTAACTCAGGTATCATTATCTTCCATCTATGCAGCACCCCAAATCCACTCTATTTATCCATTAACCCACCTCATTAGTCCAAAAAAAATCCAAAAAAATCAAATAAACAAAAAACAAAAAAATCCTATCCAATGGTGAAAATCAATTTTCTAGCACCTTGGGCAAGCACCATGATGAAAACTAGTTTTTAGCATCATGGTAAATAACCCATTCCTGAACCTAGTCTTAATAATAGATATCCATCATAGGTCTTTATGTATCAACAAGGGATAAGAGTTTTTCAATCACAAAAGGAGTCATTGCTTGTTGAATAATAGAGTTGTTTGCTAGGGCACTCCTCTGGAATATCTCATCCACAACCATCACCTAAATACCCTTAAGTCCTAACACCTTCTCTTGTCTAAACACAATCCTATCATCCCATCATATCCTCTTTGATAGGTGTGTCTCCTTTTATCCTCAAGATCAAATTCCCTCCCCATTTATTTGGTGTTGTCTCTAAGACTATGGTTCACACCTTCCCGCTAACATTGTCATTATGAAAGGGTCATATGTTGGTCTTCTACTTTAAGGGTTTCACATGCATTATGATGCCTAATTCTAAGGGGTCACACTAACTCCCATATATTATTAGTTTAGACTTGGTTAGAATCTTGTCCCAATGTATGCTAGTATTAGGCACTATACTTCCTATGTATATATATCCTAATCTAGGCCTATTGTCTATAACCACCTTATCATCACATCATTATTTATCATCCTATTTTTATAATATCCTCATTATCAGTTTATACTATTGCATGATTGTCTTATGTGATTGTGTGTTTGCTTGGCTGTGTGTATTTTGTTTGAGTATATACATATTACATTGTTTTCTTTATTTAATATGTCTAGTTAGCATTATATATGTTATTTTATCTTGATGGGAACAAGGATGGCATTGGTGGCTTTTGAATGTTTTCTAAAATAAATCCACCTTTCAACAGAGTTCCCACGCACTATGAATTCAATGTATCCTTGACTCTTATCATGTCATTGGTACAAACATACATACATTTGCAATAACAAAAATAGATTGAAAAATATATATGACTCAATACATATTCATTCCATTACTACCAATAATTCTCCTCATGCAGGAGGATTACACTAAATCATATCATCACAAACTAGACACCTCTCTTACATTATTCCCAAACACACAAAACCTCACATCGTTTCACTATCTAAATACCTCTAACAATACCACAACACTCATCTTTAAAATATCTAATTATTATATAACAACCATTACACAATCAACCCAACCCCATATCTACCCTGATCATGGCCATGGAGGTAATTTAGTTGATCTTGAGTCGCCCACTAGCCAACCACCCTACCTAGTTTCCATACTGCTAACATCCACCATCTCCCTCCAAGGACAATATTATCCTGTATGACCAACTTAACTACAATAACCACACATGATAGATGGGTTTGATTCATGAACCACCACCATCATTCCACTAATCACCTCATCCTATTTCCCTCATGCATGCTTTACTCCCCCTCGATGTCCTTACACATCCCCCCTCTGAATCAATTTAGTGTTTCCTTGTTCTATAGTACCCTAGGTGCATCTCCTCATAAGACATCTTGTGTAGTAAAATTTCCACATCCTAATATCACCTTCAACATATCCATTATCTAGTGCAGTAGATTGAACACTTGCATGTTCACCTCATAAATCATCTTTGGTGGTGGTATTTGTCTACCCTATGACATCCTTAGCATCCTTTCCTACTTACACCTGTACATTGTATGCAAATGATTAAAGAAGTGATGAAAATTTCTTACCTCCTCATGCGCTATATAACACCTACATACCATTAATCTTTGGAATTTATTTCCCAGACCTATCAACTAGTTAAATTCTAATAATGGTCATCTCCCCTATCTAATAGTACACGCACTCACTGAGTGCCATCACATAATTTTATTTTCCACCCTCACGACCCATGCACATGTCATATTCATTATTGTCATATTACTTATCAATATCATTCCACATATAAAACATTCCATGGCATAAACTAATAAACATGTCCTTATTTTATTATTATTAACATCATATTATATATTACATCATATTTACATAACTTCATGCCATTACAACCTAACTTCACATCATTTATTCTAATAATTACATATTTCTACATCATGAATATATCCTACCCTATATTCCACCCTATGGTGGTGGTGGCCTCGGAGATGGATGCACGAATTGGCTTGATGACTTGGAACCTCATGTTCTCTTTGATTGGCTAATCACCATGTATGATGGATTCCTATGCCCTACTGACATTATATGCTTATATAATTCTCTCTATTATTATGCCTCCCATGCCATCCTCACCACCTAGGAGATCACATATTTGAACCCTAGATCCTCCTAATATATTTAGTCCATATTCCACACCATCCACATAACTCATGCATCCAACCCTTACTGCTCCAATCATTTCTAAAATTGCATCTAATCTACCCATATTTACCCCATCTATTATTGAAATTCTCCAATATATGCCTCTCAATGATTCACTTTCCCTATAAATAATGTCACTTGGGTTAATACTTTGGTTATTTACATATCCCTATGCATAATTTGACCTTAAAAATGTGTAACTTAGTATTATAACTCTAGTCACTCCATGCAGCTATTAATTAATCCCTAATACCCCTATTATTTATATTTCTCCTCCCATGCCTTTATAGTTGGTATACATTTCATACCTAGTGACTGTGTTACCATCTCTGTAACATCTCACCCCACTTATTTCCACTATTGTCCTCTCCCATGCTTGATCCACCTAAAATACATGCACACATAATAATTACATGTCATCATCACTTCAAATAATAAAAATCCATATATATCTTAAAGCCCTTCCAACCAAATCCAATCTTCCACCTCCCCTATTTCTTGATGTAGATTTCTCCCATTTCTCACCTAATCATGACCTCCTTTGATGTTGTTATCCACATATTACAACCCCCTGATCACAGCTCCTTATCCTCCTCTAACCCTTGCATGTGGATCTTTTTCTTTTAACCCTTGCCCTTGGCTCCTTGTCCTCCTACGACTCCCCTCACCCTACAAATTTCTTCTCTTATGACATGACCACACATCCTTTCCTCACCCACATCCCTACTCAACCTACTGGCATGCCTTCCCCATGTTCAGACACATGATTACCCTTAAACTTGATGATGTGTCTTCTCTTTGACCACCTAATTACCACTCAAAACAACCCTCTACCTCCTCAAATTACCAATAAGACCCATATTTGCCTTATCAAAACCCTTAAACCCTTGTTTAATGTAGAGTTATTCTTATAAGCATACATCTAAGACCAATAACACAATCCATACCTAGTTTTGGCCCCCACCTCGATGTCGATCCTCCTACCGTACCACATTATCGTTACACATTTCCTAATATTCTACCATCAAACTACATCACAACCTTTCTTGCCTAATGCATTCTACTAAATTAGACTTTTCCCCCTTTCTTCCATGCCATTTATTCCTTTTAACCTATTTTGATCTATTTCAATCATATTTGGTGCATCCGAAGTGGTGGCTGAGCCTCTACTACCTTATCTCTTAGTGAGCATGTCTTCCTCCCCCAAGCCACTGAGCTCCAAATTTTTGATACTCTCCTCAGTTCCCAAGATGGATGCCTAATCCAAAAGTATGTGAATAGATGATGCATACACACACACACTGATTAAGATCTCATACTAGCTCTTCAAACTTTGCCACCTAGCTTGATTCTCCACCTCAACTCATAACAAGGGTGGCCATTAGTGTAGGGAACTAGCATAGGTTTCACCTTCACTCTAGACAATAAAACTTGGCTCATAGTGATGATGGACTTTTGCCCAAAAGCTTCTAAAGCCCCTACTATAATACCCCCCTTAAAACTTGGCTCATAGTGATACCCACTGCTACTTCATTCCTATTACCCCATTCTACCACCTCATAAGGGCAACCTAACCCCATTCTTTACCTCTTTTTTTAAAATCCATTTTTTGTACCTCCACCTAATTATTCACTTCCTATTTATTCACTTTTCTCCATATACACCTCTTATTCCCATTAAATATGGGATTGATTTGATTACCAACCTATTTAACTATTGGCCTTTACCACCTTTTGTCAACACTTTGATGGTCTCTCTAATATCATCAACCATATCTCTCTAAGCTCCCATGCCACTCTCCACCTTTTCATCACTCTTCATCAAATCTACTCCATCTTTTTTAAGGTCATGTCTCATATCTCTCCCATAATAATTACATCAACCTGAGGTCTTTTCAAACTATGTAAGTAGTACTTGGTCATTTTTTAGTGCCTAATGATAGATCAACCACTATTTCATCTCTTACTCCCTTTTATGTGTCTTTTCTAAGGACATCATCCCAGTCATTTGGTCACTTTATTGCATTCATTATTTTATATCATTAACAACATCATCTTAATCAATTTAGTTTTGAGCTACGCCCATCCTTAATTTTTTCAAATCATGAGTCTTATCTTGGCCAATAGCTCTCCCTTACATGTGTCCTTGCTTGGGAGATATCTAAATCTTGTGGCCCTTTTCATCCTATCATCATCATGTTATGGTTGATTCCCCCTTGGGATGTGTCCACAACTATGATACCCATCATTACTGCTCCTTATGCATGTGTCATTTTTAGGGGCATCATAAATTTGTAGCTTATTGATCAAGTTGAATCCATCTTCTTCATCATCTATGTCACATTTGGCATCCCATCCCCTTATCTATCCATCACATCCCACCTCTCATTTCTTATTTCAAGTGGCCATCTATCTCATTATTCCACGCATGTCCCCTTGAGGGGGCATCATATCCCCTAACATCATCTACTAACATTCATCAATGACTTGGTTTTTATTTAAAAGACCATTACTCTTTTATTTCACTTCACTCGCAATGCCCTTTCAAAGAGGGGCAAAATGTATGCACTTCATTCTTCTTGCTGGCATTAGGCTTAATCTCATCACTTAATTAACATTATATCTTAATCAATAAATCCTATGAAATATCACACTTTCCCAATTTTATAATTCTTTAAAATCTAATCTACCCTACAACCCTACTTTCCACATAATCCTCAATTTCTAATACCATAACCTATCCCACAAACCCACTATCCATCTAAATTTTTAATGTTATCATTTTATTAATAATATTTTCCCTCCCAAAAGAAGGTCTAGATGCTTCCCACCTCTAAAACCTTCTCCTTTTCAAATTCAAAATTAGAGAGGGAAAATCTCCCTCTCAAACCCCTTTTAGTCACTTCCAAAGACCTATTTCAATAGAGGCATGCCCCAAGCATGGGGGGATAATCAAGAAGAAGGAGAAAAATAATATTCATGTTGTCTTAATTACCTTAGTTTTCAATAAGATTCTTGAATCCATACTAATCCTCCTTGCATTCATCCAAGCTAGTACCAACCTCATCTAATCCTCTATCATTGGGACAGTGAGCAAGCAATCCAAACAACCATGTAAAGTTGCATTTGATTGTTTGTTAAAACATCTTAGAGAGAAGTTGAATTAGGAACAAAATGATGGTAAGTCCATTTTAAAATTATGATTGATCTTCTAAATTCTTTCATATTAGGGCCTTTGTAGAGATTTGAGTAGATTTAGTGTTATTTACATTTAAATCTATTTTACTCAAATTTTTACGGGGAATTAGGAAGTATAGTGTGTTTTATTATCATGCTTCTTAAAATATATGGAAAAAGCAACCAATATAGATTAAATGATAATTTAACCATATATATGGATTTGGATCCACCAAGGAATGCACTAGCAGAGAAAAACAAACCTATACTAAATGTTATATCATGGATAAAGATTATACGACTTGTGTTTTTCAAGGTCTTAAAACTATGTGGGCTCCTTTAGACAAGGAATTCATAGTTGACTTTTCTATGCAGAGTGAAAAGGTGAGTAAATTTATTTCACATTTTCTTGTAAAGATCAGTTATATATATGGATTTTTAAGGTTTCCCCTATTTCACACCACTAATCTATCTAATATAGGTGACAGTTATTGAGAACACTTTTATTGTGCTAAGTCAAGCTTGTCATTTGACCTTTGGATAGTTTGTCACCTTTAATATATTAAATGGTTTCTACCACCCCTTATGCATCATTTGAAACAGGTATCACTAGAAATAACCAGAGTATCCATGGCACCAAAATAAGCTCAAAATTTTGTCTTGAAGATTCACCATGAGGTTTTTATTTTGACTCTAATGCTCCTCTATCAGATGTGGTTCTATACTTACTATAGTTCAATAAATCATGTCATTATTTTGAAAATTTTACCCTAGTTGTTTACTTTATGGGTCGAGTTCCTTATGAGAGCTTTTTGAAACAATGGGTTCACAACCATTGGCAAGGCCATGGGGTGAAACTGGAAGGAGTCAAAAACCTCACTAAGTGTTTCTTCCTATTTTATTTCACAAATCTTAAAAATTGTAAATCCATTGTTAACCATGGCCCATGGTTTATTCATAAAAAATGGTTATTTTTTCCCATTAGACTTGAGATTTTTAAGTCTATGAATAAGCTAAGCTTAAAATCCCAACATGGGTAGAATTTCCAATCTTACCTCTTCCTCTGTGGAATTTTATCAACTATCTTATCACACCTCTAAGCCACTTTATCTACCATGAACAACCAAAGTTCTATGCAGCCTGGCCTTAGAGAAGGTTCTATATTGAAATAGACCTTGCAAAAGATCTCAAAGGGTCCATTGATATTCAAGTGGGAAATAATTGATTCTCTCAACATTTACTCTATATTAACTTTCTAAACACTTGTTTCAGCTACCAAGATTTGGACCACATGATTAGAGAATGTCCTCTAATGGTCCCCACTCCTTTGATCCCTCAAGACAAAAGTGGGTCTAAGGCAAAACCCCAATCCTTTAATAGGTGGATCACTATTTCTAATAGAAAAATACTGCTTCTAGTGGAAATGTTAGAACTCAAAAAAAAATTAATATCCCTTAGGTCAAGTTCCTTAGCCCTTACTAATAAAGATCCCATGTCATCATAATTTAAACCCCCACCTCCCATCTCCTTGATGTGTTTAAATTTGAACTAACTATAGAGTGCATGTGATCATGTCACATGGTATGATCATAGTTCCCTCATGTCATGGTCTAAAATTATTCCTTGTGACCTTATATATTCCTTGTCAACCTATGGGAACATCCAATTTTATTTATCACTTTAAATACATCCACTCAGACTCATGGTTAAATCAAATCTATTTAGATATTATAACACGTCTACCAAAGTTATCCCAACATTGACTTGTGATGTTGTTACTCCCCTAATATTTGGCATGTCTTGGGATATCTATGGCTAACTTGTGGCTTACATCCCTCTTTTATATTTTGGTTACATTTCTCTATGTTCTTAGTTAGGTCATCCTATGGAATAACCATGGCTAAGTAAACTATATCTAGGAGGTAGTGGTTAGTATTTGATCATCATGTTACGTATTCTTCTCTTATTTCATTGATGTAGAGGTTTCCCCCTTAAAGTGGCTTTTCATATTATCTAGTATTTTATTCTACTATCAATTATTGTTGTGTGATATCTCATATTTGCTTATTCTATGCACTATATAATCATTTTGTGCAAACATATAAGTAATTTCATTACAAGTGGTATTAGAGCTTCAATTTGGGCAAGTTTCCTATGAAATTTGTTTTTTGGATTTGGTGATGCATGATTTTTGTGAGTAGAAGGAGAAAAAAAGCATAACTTACAATCTAGGAAGAATTTATTTTTTCTATCAATGCAGTATTGTTTGAAACACTCATCTGAAAAAGAAGTATTTAAAAATAAAAAGTTTGATTTTTTTTCACCTTTCACAATTATAGTCATTGGATTCATCTCGTTAAGGTGATCACAACATTACCATCTCATGGTACACTTTTTAGTGCTAACTGTTTTACCCTAATGTGCAAAAATAGTAGTTAGATTCATCTTGCCGAGGTGATCACAATAGTACTATCTCCTAGTACACTTTTTTTAGGGAAAAAAACCCTCCTAGGGTTTATATATGTTTATCCCTTATACAAGGGGATGAAAATGGGGGAAATAAACTCCTAAGACTCATTTAATAGGTGACATGGAATCTAACACTTCAAATCCATTAATTTCTCAACTTTAGGATAACATAAAGGGCTTGGTACAACATGATCACTTTGTTTTAGTTCAAACTAATGTTTTATGGATGCACAAAGAGATTAATGGGATTCACACTCAACTAAATTAGATCACTACTTTATTGGCTACTCTTTCAACACTAAAAAATCTTATTCTGGTGTGAAATTAATGTTACCCAAGGTAGACATTCATAATTTTGATGGTAAGGATCCTCTCACTTGGATTACCTAAATTAAAAATTTATTTGATATGCATCAAACTCCTAGTTCTCAAAAGCTGATAATGGTGTCTTTGTATTTGGAACCTGAGCAGTTTATTTGGTATCACTAGTTATATGCTCAAAAGAAAAAAAAATGTTGCTTCTATCACATGGTTTATTTTCACTAATGACTTATTGGCTCATTATCAAAATAATGTCTCTATAAACTACTTCATCCAATTAGCCAAACTATGATAAATGGGTACTATGAAGGATTATATTCATCATTTTTAGAATATATACTTACGAGTAGAAGACTGACCAAACTAACATTTCTATAAAAAAACTATACCAAGGGCACATATGGTAGAGGAAAAAGAGATGGTCAAATGGAAAAACATCATAATTAGTCATGATCTCACCTTTACATCACCATATCCTCAACCCACCAGACTGACACCTCAATAAATAAAGGAGAAGTGAGCCAAAGGATTGTGTTATGGTTGTGATAGAAAATGAAGAAAAGACCATCATTGTGATGAAAAGATGTTGTTTTACATCAAAGGTACTAATTAGGATGATAATAATCAGGAGGCACTTGGTGAGGATGAAAATGGTCTTGAGGATGAATCTGAAGACTCTTAGTGTCCTATTTATTATCATTCCCTTTTAGGTATTAGTACTCCCCAATATATTAAGGTGATGGGTTTCCTAAAAAATAGAAGGTTATTATTTTGATTGATTTTGGGAGCACACACAACTTCATCAACAATAAGTAGGTTGCTCACTTGAACTATTTCATTTATCCAACTCTAGAATTTTAGGTCATGATTATAGATGGTGGTACTATTAGCTACTAAAAAAATGACATAGTATAAAGCTATCCATGGGAGACTACTTTTTGGATTCTCTTTTGTTTGATATTCCCATAGGGGATCTAACATTTTTCTAGGAGTACAGTGGCTCACCACTTTGGGCACTACTGAGATGAATTTTTAGGAATTATTCATGTACTTTCATTCTGAGGGAAGGAAATTTGAGCTACAAGATTAAGGGATAAATCTCCAAAACTTGTTATCTCCCATCAAATGAAAAAGATTATTTGAAATGGTCCAAAGGATTTATAGCTTGCTTGTTTTCCATGTAAGTTCATCCAACTCAACCATCTACACAACTTGATCTGCAATAAGTGATTGATGCCCATTTAATTGTTTTTTATGACATGATGAAAGGACTTCCACCTATTCGAACACATGATCATGATATAAAACTTATTACTAGTAGTACACCACCTAACATCAAGACATATATGTATCCCTATGCCTAGAAAAGTGAAATTGAAAAGATAGTATAGGAAATGTTGGATGTAGGAATCTTTTTCCATAGCCAAAATGAATATTTTTCACTAGTTGTCTTGGTGTGAAAGAAAGATGACACTTAGAGTATGTGCCCTAACTACAAAGAAATCAATAAGTACACTATCAAAGACAAGTTTCCTATTCTTGTCATTGATTATTTTCTAGATGAATTAAATGGTGATCTTTATTTTACCAAGTTAGCTCTATGTTTTGGGTATCATCAAATCTAGATCTATGATGAAGACATACCCAAAACTACTTTCAGGACTCATGAGGGCCATTATGAGTTTTTGGTTATGCCTTTTAGACTCATAAATGCACCATATACCTTTTAGAGTTTGATGAATATTATTTTTATGCCATTTTTTAGGACATTTGTTATGGTATTTGGGAAGACCATTTACACCATGTGAAATAGGTACTCTCAATTTTGGAACAACATCAGTTGTATGCCAAACCTTTCAAATTTTCTTTTTGAGCTTGTGAGGTTGAGTATTTGGGTCATCTAGTTTCACATACAAGAGTAAAATTAGACCTTAAAAAAATCCAAGTAATGGTGGACTTGTCGATTCCTAGGACACTCAAGAAACTAAGGGGATTTATGGGGATAATTAGTTACTATCACAGGTTTGTCAAAAATTATGGTAGAATTGTAGTTCTATTCACATCTTTGTTGAATAGAGACTCATTTCAATGGACTAATATAACTACCAAGGTATTTGAATAATTGAAATTGGTGATGTTCACCACTCTAGTGTTTGTTACTCCTGATTTTTCCAAGACTTTTGTGCTTGAATGTGATGCATCTAGGTATGGTATGGGTGATATACTCATGTAATAAGTTAGACCACTTGCATTTTAAAGTCATAAATTGAAGGGTAAAAAATAGCACAAGCCCATTTATGAGAAGGAAATGATGGCTATCTTTCATGCAATAAAATAATGGAGTCCTTATTTGATGGGTCATCACTTTTAGATAAAGACTGATCATGACAATCTCAAATATTTTTTAGAGTAGAGGTTATCATCTGAAGAACAATAGAAATGGGTAAATAAGATGTTAGGATATGATTTTGAAATAGTTTACAAGAAAGGCAAGGACAATTTAGTGGCAGACGCACTATCTAGGAAGGATGAATTAGTCAAGGCCTTGCTATATGCTATGACCATTTTGTAGGTAGATTGGCTAGAGGAAGTATGATCAGATGGGGTAAGGATATTTTTACCAATGATTTGATTCAAAATCTTCAGTAAGTTTTGGGTGGATTTGATAAATTCACATAGAAGGGTGATGCATTATAGTATAAATACATATTATACCTATGTAAGACTTCTTTTCTTAAACACAAAATCCTTCAGGAACTTCATGCAACTCCAATTGGGGGTTATTCAATATTTTTGAAAATGTATCATATAATCAAGCAAGATTTTTCTTAGGATGTACTCAAGGGGGATGTCCAAAAATATGTGGCTAAATATATGATCTATCAACAAAATAAAGGATAAACCATCAAAACCTTAGGTCTTTTGTAGCCTTTATCCATCTCGAGCCAACGTTAGGAAGAGGTGTCTATGGATTTCATTACAAGGTTACCAAGATTTGATGTTAAATATGTTATCATGGTTGTGGTAGATCATCTTAGTAAGTATGCTCATTTATATTCATTATCATAACCATTTATTGCTAGTATAGGAACTACTTTTTTCAATACAGTTCAGAAATTGCATGGTACTCCTAATATCATTATCAATGATTGAGATCATCTAAGTTATTTACATACTTGGGCACCCAGTTGGCTCATAGTTCATCCTATCATCCTCAATCAGATGGACAAACTGAGGTAGTCAACAAATATTTAGAAGGATATCTTCATTATTTTGTTTTTGATAAACAAGATAAATGGGTTCATTGGTTGCCACTTGTTGAATGCTAGTATAATACTTATGTTCATAGTAATTTTAAAATGTCTAATTTGCTATAAATATATGGATACCACCCAATATCCATCACTTTAACCTTGAAGGTCCATCCTAAGGTTTGTACAGTTGAAGAAAATATTCACCATCAATAAGAGGTCCTTGTCAGTTTACTTGAAAATTTAGCCATGGCCCAAAATTTCATGAAATAGCAAGCAAATGAACACAGAAGTGAGAGGAACTTTGACATTGGTGATTGGGTTTTTGTTCACTTACAACCATATATGCAGATATCCTTGAAGCAATAGAAAAAGGATCACAATCTATCACCTAAGTATTATGGGCCTTATCAGATCTTGCATAAAATTGGTAGTGTGGCCTACAAGTTAGAGTTTCATTCCTCTACTCACATACATCCATGATTTCATGTCTCATGCCTAAAGAACATCATTGGACACAAATTGGTTACCTAAACTGTATTACCATAATTGGATGAGGAAGGAAGAGTTATTATTGATCCTGAGGTGATATTTCAAATGTACACTAAGAAATTATGATCTCGAATGATTAATGAGTACTTAATCAAATAAAAGAATCTACCCTATGAAGATGCTACTTTGGAGGATGAATCCTTTGTGTAGCAGCATCTAAATTTGACTCAATATTGAGGAAAACATTGTTTTGAATAGGAGGGGCATGGTACACCCTTAACCTTTGTCATGTCTTGGGATATGTGTCGCTGACTTGTGGCTTACATACCTCTTTTATATTCTAGTTACATTTCTCTATGTTCTTAGTTAGGTTAGCCTATGAAATAACCATGGATAAGTAGACTATATATAAGAGGTAGTGGTTAGTCTTTGGTCATCATGTTAAGTATTATACTCTTATTACATTATTGTCAAGGTTGACCCCTTGAAATGGCTTTTACTATATTATCCAGTATTCTGCTCTGCTATTAATTATTGTTGTAAGATCTCTCATATTTGCCTATTTTATGTGTTATATAATCATTTTGTGTGAACATCTAAGTAATTTAATTACATATGTCTAATTTGGTATGATTATGACACTTGTCATAATCCTTGGCTCCCAAACTCTAGTGACTATATAATTGCTATGAGAGGGGAATCATGTCTCATGAACCCATGATCAAGAAGTTAAATTTGATAATTGTGACTTGTGAAATCCATGTTGACATTGATCGATTTGAAAAAAAAATTCAAATCTTCTCCCATGGTCCCATACATGAATTCCCAAGGTCTAGTGGACCTATTGGACTTTACAATTCAAATTATAAATCATCTGGTCCAAAATGACAACATAAGGTGATCACTTAGTACTGGAATATTAAATTGAGGCCATCATGAATAAATAAGTGTAAAAGTGTCTCTAAGGAAAATGGATATTGTGGTCTTTGTTTCCCTTGGGAATTATATGTAATTGCATGTGGTCTTCATGACTTTCAAACTTAGTTTAAATGAATAGAATATGTAACTATGTGAACCCCAAATGTGACTATTGTGATCACTAATATATAATGACTATGACCCAAGATAAATATCTTACATATGAACTCATTGATCCCCAAATGTGATTAATATGGACTCTAATAAACTAGAATGTGACCCAAGGCCACTTAATGAAAACTTGTAAAAATAAAAAAATATTTTATAGGTGATGTAAGATTACCCATAAACCTTGGATTCTCCTACATCATACTCTCAATGTAATTAAAATTTCTCATGAACTCTTGGTTATGAACATGCAAGTCCTTAAATTGACCTACCATATTATTACCTCTTTTATTCTTACCAATCTATCTATCTATCTATAATGATAGGTTATATTTCTTCCTTAATCATGGATGATAGCTACTATTTCCAAACAATGTCTCTAGAATCCATATTTGACTCCTCTAATTTTTGGGCTACATATGGATACAAATATGGAATATTAAAAATTGTAAATATGTCCACTCCTTCTAGAAAACTATTTCATCCTTTGAGTTCTTAGTAGTCAAACAACAAAATCCATGGTCAATGTATCCCATGGTCTGTTTGAAATAGGTAATGGATGCTATGAACTCATGTTTTGGATTTTCCCTTTTGCATCTCAATAAATTATGCATATTTGCACAAATTTATTCACATCTACACTCAATTATGACCAATAATATTTTTCACTCAACTAAACTAAATGTTTATCATACCCAAAGTGTCTAGCCATGCCTATATTATGTTTCTCCTTCAATAGGTTTTCCCTCATTGAGCCTTAGGTATGAATAACCTCTTTCATTTAAAAATAAATCCATCTAGAGTAATGTATTCCATATATGGTGTTCTACCCATTTCTATGGGATTCTTCTATTCTTCCCAAGTATCCTAAAAATATTCATCATCCTCATACAATTCTATCATTACCTAAAAACCAACAACCTGAAATCTAATTTCATTCACGACAAGAACTCTCCTACTCAAGGCATCCACAAATTTATTAAATTTTCCACATCTATGTTTCAAAACAAAAGAATAACTCCAAATAAATTACACCCTTTTTATATACCTATGATTTAACTTACCTTGATTTTTTATAATCTAAAAGGCCTCATGATCCATATATAAAACAAATTCCTTTAAGAATAAGTAATGTTTCCAACTCTTAAGAGCTTGCACTATTGTGTAAAACTCTTGATCATAAATAAATTATTTTCTCTTTGCTTATTTCAAACTCTCACTAAAGTATGCAATTTAGCTTACTTTCTTTACTTAGCACCATGCCAATGGTTGTTTTTCTCACATCAAAATCCACATGGAACAATTTTTCAAAATCGGTGAATGCCAATATTGGTTGTTTATTATCTTCTTCTTCAAAATATGAAAATTATTTTGTGTTATAGATGTCTAAGGAAAAGTATTTCTATCTCCCTTCATGATCTTTGTGATCAATGCACATATGCCACTAAATTTTCTGATAAAGCTTCACTAGAAACTTTCTACTTTATGAAAACTCCTAGATTTATACATGATTTTTGTGAAGGTAAATCAATAATTTCTTTAAAATTTTCAAGATCCATCTATAAGCCTTTGTTGGAGACCAAAAATCCCATATACCTTAGCTCCTCTTGCATAAAACTACATTTAATCAAATTAATTAGCCATTTCTTTTTTTTTTTAATTATAAAGGACCAATCCTAAATGATTTAAATGCTAAGATATTTTAGGTTTCCATGGGGTAAATTATTAATACATCCACCATGTATAATTTTAAGATTTCTAGCATTTCAAATACAATAGGTGTATCCATCATCAGGTAGAAGAAGGTTAGTAAAAAATGCTTAGGGACCATTTTTTATTAACCTTCTTCTCCCTCATGATGGATACACATATTGTATCCAAAACGTTAGACCTCTTAAAATCATACATGGTGAATCTAGAAATAATGTGTCTTAATGATTTAAACTCTCTTTGTAGGGATGAGTGAAAACTAAAATATCATCCAATTAAACAACCGAAAAATTACCTATGAAGGCTTCATCACCTCATTCATGAGTCTCATAAAATAACTTGGAGAATTTTTTAATTCTAATAGCATAACTATCCACTCATACATACCATTATTTGTCTTAAATGCAGTTTTCATTCATTTCCTCCTCTTATCCAAATTTGGTGATACCTACTCTTTTAATTTATCTTATAAAAGTATTTGGCTCTACTTAAATAATCCATCATTGGTATTATAAACTTGTAAATTATAGTGATCTTATTTGTTACCCATGAATCACTACACATTATCCATTTTCTCATTTCATTGGTGCTAACATGTTTTGAATTGCACATGAGCTCAAACTCTATATGTTCAATCCCTTAACCAACAACTCTTGAACCTATATTTTTATCTCTATATTCTCCATTAGCATTAGTCTATTATAAGCTTCCTTATTGATTAATCTTTATCTTAGCCTTAGATCTATATTATGGTTGATGTTTCTCATAGGTGGTAATCCATTAGATAAATAATTTGTCACAATGTCAATATACTCATACAATAAATTATGAATTTTGATGTAAATGTTACTTACCCTATTATTCATCTTAATTTATATGGGTTTTTCAATGAAAGAATACATGTCTCATCTTCCATTACTACATTCATAAACTCCTTGTCTAAAACCATAAGCACCATTGAATTTATATCCACCTATTCTCCTTTATCTTTTAATGGACTTAAGGTGAACATTTTCCCATCCTTTATGAGTGTGTAAGTGTTTTTTATTACATCATACACAATTCTTATATCATGCTACCAAAACCTTCCCAAAAACACATGACACACATCTATGGGAATAATATCACTTATAACCTCATCCTTATATGATCCAATTTGAAATTTCACAATACATTTTTCATTTCCCAGTACTTGATTACCTTTAAAAAACCTTTCAACCTTTGTATTGAATAGACCTTTTCAAATTAGGTTTATTTACCTTTTCTTGAAATACCAAATTATATGTACTTTCACTAGAAATTACTACCTTATAACATTTACCTCTGGATTTGCAAATATCCTGAAATAAAATTTTACTTTGTACTCTTTAATTCACCTCTTTGGCTAGTCACAATAGAATTATCTTCATCATAAGTGTCTCTCCATACTTTGGCTCTTCCATGTGTGCTTGAGATAAAACACTTTCTTCATCACCATGAGAAATGTGGTGTCCTTTGAGTTCTTCTGATGTTAGTATGAGGTTCTTCTAAATAATAATAATATTTATTTCTAAAATAATTATTGCACTTAAAGAATTTAATTGTGAATTATTTGCCTCTTCCTCTTCCAAAATTTCCTCTTCCCTTGAAATAATAGTCTCATCCTCTTCCAAAATATCCTATTCCATTGTAATAATAACCTCGTTCTTTTGTATTTATATTCTTAATTTTGAGTTTTCTCTCTTTTCATCATAATCTTGTTGTCTTCTACCACTACTAATTTCTCCCATTCCCCTTGATGACCTTATTATGTCTCTATAGTTCTTTTTTTTCCTCCTATAAAACATTTATTCTATCTTAAATTCACACTGATAGGATTCTTCTATAGTTATTAGGTTAAGAAAACCACTTTCATCTTGACAACATCAGGTAGCCAATTCATGTATCTAACTCCTTATCTTGGTCATCCTCTATATGCCTAGATCTTATAGTGAGATTATTAAATTCTTTTGTAAATTATTTAAAACTCATCTCTTTTTGTCTCAAGATTTTATCTTCCTAAATAAAATCATTTGATAATTTTTAGACAATAATTTTGCTTTCAATTTTTTCACAATTCTATCCCATAACTTGATTTTCTTCTTAGATTTCTTTTGTCTCTTAGTTTACACATGATCTCACCATAAAGATGCATGAACTTTCAATTTAGTACATGAAAAATAAACTTTATTAGAATCCTCCATTGACTTTGTCAAATATTTTTTTCATCATTATGATCCAATTTACAACTCTTCAAAGTTCAAGCTTCCATTATAGCAAGGTGTGTCCAAATTTTTATTGCTACCAAGATTTGAAACTACATTGAAATACATGGTCTCAACTTCATTTTCCATCTCTTCTTCTTTAGGTCCTTAATCTCCTCTAATAACTTGAGATTCTTCTTGAGGCCTTTGTTTTTCTTCATCACTTATAATTTCAACATGCACTCCTCTTAATTTTGTTGCCTCTATGGAATCCATATATGCTTAGATTATTATCATTTTTTCAACCAAGTATACAAATATATTTTTTATTTCTCTTAAACCTATTATAATGATATTACCTTTGTGTTTCATTTATTTACTCAACTACAAGTTTGTTTTCACAACATGCATATGACTCAACTAGAGAATTTACATACACAACCTAGAAAACATAAACTATTATCTGATACAAACTAGTGTAGGTGGGAGTTAAGTAGGATAAATTAATGGATGTCTCACTCCCTAACAATGATATCATCAACACTCAAAAATAAAATTTACAATTGAAAAATTGATATCAAATGTTGATGTTACACTTATTGGCTCAAAGCTCTACTTATTATTTATGATCACTCTTATTTATCAACTATGTTGATTCATCAATCCTTCAATTATGTTCCAATCCTTCCAAAACACTCCCAAGAATAAACTCTACATATGTATTATTATTAATCATGTTGTGAAAATCCACTTTAACACTTTACATGAGATCCTTGTCCTGTTTTTCCCTTGATTTTTATAATTTTTGTGATTTATTTGATTTATTATGCCTCTTAGTGAAAAAAAACACATGCATGAGTTATATTCCCCATGATCACAACTAGCCTAAATCTCTCTTTATCTTTCCAATGATTTATTACTTTCCCAATTATATATCACCATGAAAAAGTTTTGACTAGGAAAAAAAATTATATCACCTTCCTCAATGTGTTTGAATTTAAAATGTGAATGTATATTTCATGTGATCATGTCATGTGGCATGATCTTAGGACCCTCGTAGCATGGGCTCCAAATATTCCATGTGATATTTTACGTTTTTTGTGAACTTGTGGAAACATCTAATTTTATTTACCACTTCCAACACATCCACATGGACTCATGGGTCAAAAAAATATAATTAAATATTATAATGTGTTTTCCAAAGTGATCCCATCATTGAATTGTGACCTAAAATAATTCCATGATTATGACACTTATCATAATCCTATTTTTATAGACTCATGTGACTATTGAACTACTCTATGGGATGAAATCAAGACCCATATTCCCATGATAAAATAATTAAATTTGATAGTTATCACATGTGAACTCCATGTTGACTTTGAATGGTCTTTAATGACTGTGAAATACTTCTCCCATGTCCCTATGTGTGAACTTCAAGGGGCTCATGGACCCATTGGAATTTACAATTCAACTTATAACTCTTTGGGTTTACAATAAAGAACTAGGGTGATCTCTTAGCACTATAAGATTAAACATAGGTTTCCATGAATAAATAAGTGTCTAAAGGATCTCTAAAGACCATGGAAGAAAATTTAATTTTATTGTTGTGACTATGTAACTTAGATTAATAATAGAAGATATGACTATGTGAACCCTAAATGTGACTATTGTGACTAGCATACCAATATAAAGCAACTATAACCCAAGAAAGATATGATCCTTGTCAAGTCATTGATCCATAAATGTGACTAATGTAGACTCTAATAAACTAGAATATGACCCAAGAATGCTTATTAAAAACTTTATATATATATATATATATATATATATATATATATATATATATATATAAGTGATGCAAAACTCCTATACATCATGGATGCTAGGCATCATCTTTCGAACAAGGCATGAAATTTTGTTAAAACATAAAATAATTGAACATCTATTAAAGCATAATAAAAACCCAATTTTTTATCAATTTTAGTTTCACGTGTCCTGGTAGACAAGTATATAAAGATTAAAACAATACCCACAACAATTTGACTATTTAAATATGCCTGAAACAAATATACTATCATGGGTTACATAAATAATGATTAAAATTACACTCCAATCAAGTGAACCAGTTGTAAGATATGTGTTTCTTTGTTGTTGATTTTTTAAGAATCTAATTATCATACCACTATAAATTATTGCTAATAAAAATAGGATTCAAATCGTAAAACATGTTGTATACTAAGGACCAATAATATTAGAAATCCTATGGAAAATGTGGAAACATAAACACAAAAAAAGAACTAATTAACAAGATCCATCAAGGAGATATGGTCTAATATGATGCAATGATTTTAGAATATAGACAAAATTGGTTTGTTGAAAATGTCTTTGAAACATTTTTGCAAATGAAATTAGTAGTTGTAAATCCAAACCTTGACAATAATATATAAAATCCTACCAATCTACCAAAATGAGATCTTTGTAATAAGGTGTAGGAATCCATACAAGAATAATCCAAATAAGGGTTTTTCTCAATTATAGTTGTAAGTACTCTAGTAAACATGCATACAAAATGTGATTAATAGGTTGATTCCATAGTGGGTGTCATTGTCATATGCCAAAAACTAAAAAATTGAATAACTAGAGATTTTTATATAATTTTCATTAGAAAGGGTGAAATATTAATTATAGGAAAACCAATGCATTATTGGAGACAATGCACATAGGTTTCAATGTTTTAAGCATGAAAAGAATTTGATATTTTGAGCATGAATACAATTTGAGGTTGCAGTACTAATGGAGTCATGCATTATTGATTGGTACTTTGTTTTTGTTTAGACTACACTTCTACCAATGTTATACCTCATTCTTTTATAACTTTAGTAGCTTATGATTACAACCAACATCCATGTGGTAGCTTTTTTTATAATAGTGTAATCCTTGATCAGGGCACTTTAATCTCATGAAAATTTTGAATTCTTATATTCTTCTTGATCTGGGTCTAATGCCACAAAATAGGAAATACTTAGTAGAGATAAGTATAAGAGGAAGGATTTGAAGGTAGCAAGAATCTAGAAAGGGAAGGGAAAAAGATAAAATTATATGAGATATCTATGTGATGGAAGGGAACATTATGGCCATCAATCTTAGTGGCCAAAAGAATGGTTTTACCACATTTTACATGTATGTGATTTGAATTTCAAAATTTAATTACCATGATGTCTGATAGAAGAGAATCAAAGGCATACATTTTCTTTTGCATCAGCATTAAAAATAACATCATTTTGTAGCTCCATGAAAATCCTAGACACAGGGTCATGGAGGCCACATAATAATTAATGCTCATTTATAACCAAAGATAATGAATATAATTAGCTTCACACACTTTCATAGAGTCCATGGACCTTCAGTGGCCTTAATAAGTTTTCATAGAGTCCATAGATGTCACTACAAACCCAATAAGTTTCTAAGTTAGAATTGATACGTCCATGAGTCCATGGATTTGGGAAACCTCCATATAATTATTGAAGTTTGAGCAAGGAATCATAGAGCCATGAATTTTAGTAAGTTTTTTTATGGAATATGAAATAATAATTCTAGAATTTTGTACATGAAACACGGAGTTCACTAACTCCACAAAGACAATGGAATCAGAGGCCTCAAGAACATCCCATATAGTTATGAAGTTTAGTGGCCTCAAGAACATCTCATAGAATCATGAAGTTTAGTGGCCTTAGGAACACCCCACGGGTTCTCAAAACCCATGAATTTCATAGATATCATGAAATTCCATAAATGTGATGTGTTATAACATGATATATTCATAGGCCATAGTTCTAAAGGAAGACATTCGATCAACCATAGAGTAGATTTGATAAATCCATGAGTCTGCAAAGTAAGGAGAGATCACATAGCCTATTTTTAAAATAAATAGACACATGAATAAACACCAAATAAATTTTCTTAATTGATGGGTCCGTAGGAATATAAAGAGGCAACAAGTCACATCGATCACCATTCATTGTCCACACATCGCAATAAATTTTGAGTAGTAATTCTTGCACTAGAGATTTATGAGTGAGGCATTTTTGGTCTCTTTGGAAAGCTCTTGATGAGATATTTTAATTGGTAGTGGTCACATGGTAAAAGAGTTGACTAGAGTTGACCTCTCATCGCTTGTCAACAAAACCTAATTTTTTATTTACCTGAAATAATCTTCTAGGTGCCATAATTCATGCATACGGGCTACATTTTGTAAACCATGAAATACATCAAAAATATATCGATGAGACCATTACTAAGGTATTGATAAACCTATAATTTTAAGACTTTATTTTTGGATCAAAATATAGATCCTCCTAGATCAATCCTTCCCACTAGGAGCTTTTGGACCTCCAAAAGTTGATTAATTGGTAAAGAGGTGAGGGTATTTCTCCCTCACTCTTCTAGCTTCCATCCATTTAGCCTTGCTTAGGTGCAGCCCTTTAAGACCAACATGAATATATTCAACACATCCCCTTCACAAAGTATGAACCTTCTTGTCAAGTATTGTATCTTCTTACAGTTCTATTAGATTCTCAAGAGTAAAATCATCAATAGAAAGAATGGATACACTCTCATCATGATCTACAATCATTGGAGGATTATACAATTTTAGATTTTCCACATTCACAACTAAATAAATCTGCATATAAGATGGCAAATTGAGCCAAAAAGCATTTTAACCATTATTTTTCATAATCCAAAAAGGACCATACTAGATTGGTTTCAATTTTTTACCTTCCCTTGTTGTCTTTCCTTACTGATGTGAAGCCATACTAAATCACTTATAGCAAACTAGTGATCAACATGATGTTTATCATGTCTTGCTTTGTACTTTGTCTATTTTTTCTCCAATTGATCTCAAACAATTTGGTGTACCTATTGTACCTTTTCAATGAAATTATTGGCTTTAATAACATCTTTACATTCATCAATAGTTGAATCATATCCATAATAAACATCTAGAGGAGATTTAGGCATATATCCATAACAAACTTCAAAAGAAGATTTCATAGTAGAAAAATGAAGTGCACAATTGTAAGCATGTTGTATATAGCATAAATTATCATCCCCTAACTTGGGATGTTTACTACAATAACCCCTAAGAAAATGTAGCACTATGTAGTTTACAACATCTGTCTACCCATCGGTCTGTGGATGAAATGTAGTGCTCTTATTCAACTTAGTGTCCATCAATTCCCATAGTGTTGAGTAAAATTCCCCAAGAAATCAAGAATCTTGATCAAAAATAATAGAAGTGGGAAAACCAAAATGAACCCATACATGCTGAAAGAACAAGTGTGTCATACCTTCTCCTGTAATCTACTTAGTGCAAGGAATCAAGACACACATCTTGCTAAATATATCCACTATCCAAGTAATCGTGTTTTATCCATGACATAGGAAAACCTTAAACAAAATCCATGGAAGTACATTCCTAGGGATGAGTAGGAATAGGTAAGGGAGTGTAAAGTCCTAGTTTCTTATTACTATGTTTGCTTGTGGTATAAACAACACACCCCTTGATATATTTGACAACATTTTCTTGCATATGAGGCCAATAACAATAAATTTTCAAATGTGAAACTATTTTACAAACTACAAAATGACCAGAAATAAGAGAGGTATGTGCTTCCCTAATCATGTGCACCCTTTCATTTTGGGGAATGAAAATTTTACCCAAATGAAACACAAAAGTCCATTATGCACAGGATAGTCTGACTCTTCTACCTTTTTTCCATGCATTAAGTCTTTATACACATCCTTAAAGTCAGCATCATCAACATACTATTATTTAAAACTTTTATGAGTCAAAGAACTATGTTTTAAGAGAATAGAAGCAAATACCATAGGAGGCCTAGAAAGCATGCTAAAAACATTATTCTGAATACTTTTCTTATACCTAATCACAAAATGAAATTGTTACAAGAAACCCATCCAACAAAAATGCCTAGATTGTTTTATCTTGGCCTATGACTAAAGATACTAGAGGGGCTGATGATCTTTATTTATCAATATCTCCTTGGCCATCATGTAATGTTTCCATTTTTTTACACTTTTAACCAATGCATACAATTCCTTATCATAATTTAGATAGTTTCTTACCACACCTATGAAGGTCTCAGAATGATAGCATATGGGTTTCTTTCCTTGTATCAAAATAATGCCCATAGCATAATCACTTACATTTATCTCGATCTCAAATAACTATTATAATTAAGGAAGCGCCAAGATAGGAGCAATACTAATCTTTGTCTTCAAAATATTGAAGGCTTTTTGCTGCTTGCCTCCCCACTGAAAGACCTATTTTGTACTAGTCAAAGAATGCAAGGGTGATATAATAAATGAGAAATTAGTAATGAATTTTCTCCAATATTGTAATACACCAAGAAAACTTCTAACCTTAGTTACATTATTGGGTTTAAGCCTTTTAACTATAACCTCCACCTTTGCAGGATCAATTTTCAATTCACCATGTCCTACAATATAACCCAAGTAAATTAAAGAGGTCTTGCCAAATTCACATTTAGACAATTTCAAGTAAAGTTTTTCCCTTCTTAATGCATCCATGACTTTCATAATATGAATCACATGATCTTCCCAAGACTTATTGAAGATCAAAATATCATCTAAGTAGACTATAAAAAATTCATCAAGGAATGGCCTAAAAACATCATTCATCAATCACATGAATGTAACTAGTGCATTACACAACCCAAAAGGCATGACAAGCCACTCAAACAATCCGTATTTTGTCTTAAAATAAATTTTCTAATTATCACCATCATTAATCCTAACCTGATGATAACCACTTTTCAAGTCTAACTTAGTGAAATAGATAGCATTTCTTAACTAATCTATAAAATCATTAATACAAGGAAGAGGGTAATGATTCTTAATAGTAATTTTATTCAAAGCATAGAAATCAACACACATTCACCATGTGCCATTTTTCTTTGGCACCAAAATGATAGGTGAACCAATGAGGGATGTAATAGGATGAATAACTCCCTTTTCCAAAAGTTATATTACCTGCTTTTTGATTTCCTCATTTTCCACCACTGATACCCTGTGCATGCCCATGTTAGGGAGAGGAGAATCCAGTAACAACTAAATTTCATGTTGAACTCCCCTTTTAGGGAGTAACCCTTTGGGATCCTGAAACACATCACCATAATAAGAAATGATTTCAAATAATTCCTTATTATGTTTAGGATCATAATTTTTCATATCTAGGGAATATTCTTTTTCCTTAGACTTAATCAACATGATATAAAAATTCTTGCTTGAATTGACTAGTCTTTTCATTTGCCCTGTTGTAACCAATAAAAGACTCATCTTAACATGATGTGCTCTGACTATATATTTAATGACATCCTTAACAAGCAAGTACTTATTATCTTACCTCTAAAGATTTTTTTCTATCATAAAGATTATGACTTCCTAAAACAATCCCACATATGTCTAGAGGGACTACATCCATATCAACTTCATCCATGAATTTGGATGTGATGACAAATTTTAATCTTCAAGTTGTGGTTAATTATAGTTTTGCATCATCACACACCCAACCAAGTGGATAGGGTTTCAAATGGGGAGTTGTTTTTAAGACTAAATTTTAAACAATCTTTTAAAACATCAAGTTTGCCTATGATCCACTATAAAATAGGGTGTCAATCTTAGTATCTTTTGTAACAACCCTAATGTGGAACAACATGCTTCTTCTCTTATTATCATGTACATATTTCTTTTTTGAATAAGAAGCAACATTAGATGACTTAGTGCTAGAAAGAGAAGAATAATTCTGCATACTCATAGCTATGATCTTAGTTTCATCCCTAGAATTTGAACCCAGATCTTGAACTATAGTATTAGATTTCTTATCTTTCTTCTTAAACTTGTTAAAAGGATTTAACTTAAGATGTAATATTCAACACTTAGACTCATCATTATTTTTATTAGAATGATTAGAAAATGGCTTACCCTCTTCTTTATGAATAGTAAAAGTGGATTTTTGTTTACCCTTTCTAGAACTTTTCCCTTCAAAATGCTTAACTTTGGATTGCTTACTTTTAAATTTAGGAAAAGATTATTTTGTCTATTTTCTTTTAGCCTCTAAATAAATGGCTTTAACACATGCTTCATCTAAACTAGTGTGATTGAGAACTAGAATCATGTATTTCAAGTAACTATGCAACCCAGCTATATACTTAAGTAGTGTTTCCTATGTATAAAGGGCAATATTCAAAAGGAAAGACTTTTTCCTAAATTTTTATGTATAATCTTGAACACTTTGGCCTTTAGTTTTTTTTAAATATTACCAATCCATCATGGCTTTTCTTCATATAACCTAAAGGATAATATTACTTTCTAAGTGCATCAACAAATTCACTCCAAGTGAAAATTGAGTTAGCTATGTTAATATTATTTTCCTTTAACTTAATCTCCCACCAGATCAGAGTTGTGCATCCCATTCAAAGACTAGCCAAGTGAATTTTAGCCTCATCATCTAAAATATTTTAAACCTTACAATATAATTCAATTTGATTTATCTAGTTATCCAACTTTTTTGCATTAATCTCACCATTAAACATTGGCAGTTCAAATTTAATATCTATCTTTAGCGAAGGAAGAGATTCTATAGCTTTTTTTATCTTTACCGTCACATGAAGAGGAGGAAGGTTTCTCAAAAATTTTACCACCTCCATCATCCTCCATCTTAATTAATTTTTATCAATAAATTTCATTGACCATGTCCTTCAGTTCTAAGATGGATTGTTGGAAATCTCATTTAGACTCAAAGTCATCTCCCATTTTTGACTATGTCTTGATCTAATCTCTACATTGTACTCTACTAGTTCTCCTTCACCCTACCTAAATCTTGACCTTGTCAACATACACTAGTAATCCACGTGGTTAAATATGAATTTTGATTTGATACCAAAAATTTGATCCATAATCATAATCGAACAAGTGTCGTTACAATAAAAGACACACTTACAATGGATTGAAACTTTAATATAATGATTTACTTAAAATCAACATTTTAAATGATTACATAGTTAAAATTGGTGTTTAAATATCCAAAATTGACAAAATTTAAGAGTGAAACTATAAAAGAGATAATAATCAATATAAAATACCAATTGATTTGATTACATAGTTCAACTATAAAGCTTACATCTCTAGATCCACTCCAATGGGCGATCGCTCCTTACTAATTATAGAAAAATCACTTTACATTAATAATAAGTCTTCAAAAATTGTCTCACTATCTTTAAATCTATCCTAGAGATTCTCTCAAAATAATAATATTTTGTTTGAGGCCTTTAAATAATCTTCAAATCTCTCTACACTTTTTACATGCCTTGGAAACAAACTCCACGACCAAAAGATGGATTCAAATACATATTCATCTCCTTTATATATTTTTTGATCTCCATGGTATAATGGTCAAGTCCTTATCTTTTTACCCAATTAGTTAAGCTTTGAATCCCACTTCCATCAATTTTTGTGTGCTAAGTACATCTTATATTCCACATTGGCAAGGTGGGAGTTTAGTGATATATTTAAATTCCATGAAGTTAGAGGTTTATAATGCAAATTATTTGGCATTACCATGTATTGCATGGAATTATGGTGGAGTGTGGAGAATATGTGGGGACCATGGGAAAATACAAGGATGTTTGTAGTTAGCATGTGGCATGAATATTCAGTATGTGGAGAGTTTGGATGTTACGTGGAAATTTGGAGGAATCTCATAGGACTTTAGCATAAAATTTAATTACATTATAAAATTATATCATACCTACTGGTGTAAATCCACGTGGTGGCTTGAGGACCCACCACATGGTCTAATCTTCATTCGCCACTTGTTGACATTCGTTGATTTTTGACCTCTCATTGCTTGTCGACAAAAACTAATTTTTTTAATCTTCCCATAACAATCTTCCAAGTGCCATAACTCATGTTTATAGGCCCCATTTTATAAACTATGAAATGCATCGAAAAGATCTCGATGAACCCTTCACCATGGCATTGATAAACCTATAATTTGAAGACTTTATTTTTGGAGTGAAATATAGATCCTCCTAGATCATGTATTTTCTTTTGTATTGGAAATATAAGTTTTCAAATTGTAAATCTATAAGCCAAAATATACTTTTTCAAATGTTAAATCAATAGCCTACCTAGGATAACTAACTTGTCATCCACCATATAGCTATCAAGTGTGTTTGGTTGTAGATCTGGTCAATGTTGGCATGAAGGAGAGAGTGTATAACTTCTGATGTGAACATAGAACTTGTCATAGTTGTGTATTACATGGAGGGAAATCTAGGTGGAAGCTACTGAGACATAGAGGACCAACATCCTTGGTTATTGGTTTTGCATTAAAATTTTAGATTTTTTGGTAGAGAAAGGCATCCTTGTTGGGACATTTTAAATTTATATATCTATTATTTCCATGAAGTGTGGGCAATCTATGCTAGGCATGGATGATTACATAAGTGTCTTAAAGAGGTGTGAGCCTTTGGCATGTAAGATCTATATCGATTATGTGCATTTGAAGCATGGGTGAGAAAAATGCCTTCAACATTGAGAGGTAGCTAGAGTGTATGGTCCAATTAATCCTTCTCAATGCCCTAGATCACCATTGGAGAATCTTGGAGTTTCCACTCATTGTCCTCAGGTAAAATAGATCTATTTTTTTGTTTGGTGTCAACCACAGCTTAGTAAGAGTTGGATGAGTTTAGCTTCACACTTCTAGATTTTTGGTTTCTCAAATATTATAATGGTGTTTGAATCTTGTTGGAGACCTATGCATGATCAATGGTTGTGCCCCAAGCTCTCTTTTTTTACATATAACATGTGCATGCATAACAATGTCGTAAAACTTTATCTTCTCCTTGCTTAAGTCAAAACATAATTTTGAACTAAATTTTTTTATAAATTTGTTCTAAAATCATTTTAAAATTAGAAATTTTTTAATTGTTATTTTTTAAGTGGTTATTTTATTTCACCTTAAGTGAGTTTTTTTCCACTTAAGTATACATAAAGGTAAGAAGAAAGGGCATTTTTTGACTTTATATTACTTGAGGAAGACTATGGTTTCATGTCGGTTCCAATAAGTGGTTGGAAGACATATTTCTACTCACCTAAGAATATGTTTTTAAAGTTCCAAGTGTAAGTTTTTAGTTATGGACCTATTTACGAAAAATTATTTTATTAATATCTTACAAACGGTAACTAAAAATTGACTACCATCTTTTGAAAAATTATTTATTTTATTATTTCCCACACATTGGGCCAATTTTCCTTGTAAATTTCACTACTTTATAAAGTGCCAAAATTTGGGGAGGCTACTTGACATAGTGAAAAGGGGGTTGTAATTGTGTTGGTTCTTGTCCACATATCTTCTCTTTTTCACACATGCTTTATACATCATGGTTAACACTTTTAATAGGGTTAATTATAATCATGAACTGAGATAAAGTTTTACTTTTAAGGTTTCATCATGGATATTAGTAATAACTTCAAAGAACTATTTGTCTTGAAACCAAGGGACAAAGAATCATTTACTAGAGCAAGATCTATTGCCTTGTCTCTTAGGACTTGTTCTTAAACAAACTACCTATGAACAAAAAAATATGTGATTTAACAATAATGACATGGTCTATCGCCTAATATGTCTAACTATATTTGAGGATATTATGCATCATATTGAGCAGAGTGAGTGCCATTTCATTACCAAATATACAAGCCATGAGCTGCACACAAAGATGAAAATATGAGAATTGAAACCAATTCAAAAAATATGATAAAAAATATCAACAAATATTCTAGAACAATGTACAATACCTTGTTGAAATTGATATAAAACCCATCACAAAACACATGAAAATCAAAGCATGAAACCATAGAAATGGACAAAATGGTATAAGTAGGAGGGGGTCATATTTATAAATGAGCTTAAGTGGAACACACTAACTATGTCCATATTGGTCTGGCATCAAAATGTTTTATTGCTATGAAGTCCATAAATTTTGGAAAGGGTTAAGGAATTGCAAGGCAATGAAAAATGTGGGGGTATACCCATATTAATGTACTTGAACTATAGATTAAAAGAATTCAAACTATGAATGAAGCAAAACAACTCTGATATAAGGGCATGCTGACATTTATGAACCTTGTGGGAATGCAATTCATCCCATTCATCTCTAGTGGTATATTTCCTTATCACCCATAGTTATATGGGAATCCCATTCCTATTTAAAAATGTAAGGTATTGAACAATGTCACTTTCAATTATATATTTCACCAATGATAGCATAAAACCACACATTATAATCTCTCCATTAAGAAATCTTCACCAAGCTTATGTGGATAAGGGGTCTAAAACATTCATTACTAATGATAATACATGCTTGATTTTTGTGTTTAATAAATGTATTTTGGCCTTTTATGTGGACAAGACATATTAATATTAAATTAGATTTTTCATAAAATAATCATTTGATGTATTAAATTTGAGGTGAGGGCATGCTGATGTTTATGATAATGAAAGGAAATGATGGTAGCTGACACAAAAAAAATTATATGACATGTGTGTATTATAAACTGTGGCTCAGTGTAACATATGTAACCCAGTGGGGATCAAATTCATAAATGAGCTTCAATGATACACACTAACTGCATGCATGTTAGTGTGACATAAATATGGTTTTTTCTTTGAATCCCATATATTGTATAAAGGGTTTAACATATGTATGCCAATGAATAAGGTCAGGGCATTTCTAATATTAAGGCATGGGAACTACAGTGTACCAAAAGGTGTGTAGTGAACCTCATGTTGCAAGAAATTAGTCCATTCACATCTATTGCACAAAGAGTATACAATAATCAAAATGTCATTTAAACAACATATATACATCATATAAATAGTCAAAATAAAATTTGTTTAAATACATGTATAAGGTTTTTTGTCCTTTGACAAAAGTGCAACATATATAAAAAAAACCTTTTCATGACATCTATTCAACATTACATTGAGTCAAGGAAGAAAATGAAGAATAATATGAAAAAAAAAAAAAAAAAAACATGAAAATTATACAATGATCAAATGAAAATGGGTGCATGTCAGTAATGATTTTGACGAATGGAAAATCAGATAAAGTATCAAAAAAATCATCTATAGGCACGTCTTCTAAATTAGGCATGTTGAATGGATCCATTGTGATTTCTCATATTTCATTTTATTTTTGCCATAATGATACTTGTTGAAGACATCCATTTATGTAATAGATGTGAATATATTGAAAACAACCCATAAAATAAAGTCACTTCATCATGTAGGTCACTGAAAAGGCCTCCAAGAACATCCTTATCACCTATCATTTCATGAAAACATCTTAAAAATTGACCTCCATGTAGACACCTCTTTCATCAAATAAATACAAACATAATCTTATCCCGTCTATTAAATAAATGTAAGAGGCATAATGTAAATACACTTCATCAAATATAAAAGTGACATATTTTCATATGGTTTCATTTTTAGGAGTAAATAACATGATTTTGATATAAATATGTCTTCCTTTCCATTTATAAGTAACCAATAAGCACATGTGCTAGTCAAGCATACTATAAATACAAGCCATGAATTGCACATAAAAATGAAAATATGAGAATTAAAACCAATTAAAAAATATGACCAAAAAACTCAACAAAAAGGTTAGACCAATATATAATACCTTATTAAAATTGATATAAGACCTATCACAAAACATATGAAAATCAAAGCATGAAACCATAGAAATGGACAAATTGGTGCAAGTGTGAGGGGGTCACATTTATAGATGATCATAGTGGCACACACTAACTATGTTCATGTTGGCATGGCATGGGAATGTGTTGTTGTTATAAATTCCAAAGATTTCAAAAAGGCTTAAGCACCCGCAAGGCATTGAAAAAGGTGGGGGCATCACCCATATGAATGTATTTGAGTTGTAGAGTAGAAGAATGCAAACTATTTATGAAATGGGATAGCTTCAACATAAGGGTGTGTTGACCTTTATGAACCTCATGGGAATGAAATTTATCCCATTCCTCTGTAATGGTAAATTTCCTTATCACCCATAGCTATGCGGGAATCTCATTCCTATTTGAAAATGTAGGGTATTGAACATTGCCACATTCACTTATATATTCCACCAATGATAGCATAAAACCACACATTGTAATCTCCCCAATACTAAATATCAACCAAGATTATGTGGATAAGGACCCTGTACATTCACCATTAATGATAATCTATGATGGATTTTTGTGTGAAATAAATGTATGTTGGATTTTTTGTGGATAAAACATCTTAATATTATATTGAATTTTACATAAATTAATCATTCGATGTATTGAATTTGGGGTGAGGGCATGTTGGAATTTATGGACCTAAAAGGAAATACTAGTAGCTGAACCAAAAAAGAATTTGTATGGCATGTGTGCATTACAATCATGCCTTAGGGTAGCATCTATAACCTGGTGGGGATCAAATTCAAAAACAAGATTTAACATCACATACTAATTATGTGCATGTTGGCATGACACCAAACTTTGTTGTTTCTACAAATCCCATATATTATAGAAAGGGTTAAACATCTGTAGGCCAATGAATATGGCTAGGGAATCATCTATATTGAGGTATGTGAGTTGTATGTACCAAAAGATGTGTATTGAACCTCATGTGAATGAAAGAAGATGTAGGACAACTATAATGTAAGTGCATGTTTGCCTATATAAACCTCATGGGAATGTAATTTATCCCATTTATATAGTGTTACATTACCTTTTCACTCACACTTATGCAGTAATCCCATTCCTTTTTCAAAATGTAGGGTATTGAATAATGTAACTTTTAATTACAAATTTCACCAATAAATGCACAAAACCCCACATTCTAATCTATATGGATAAGGATCCTATAAAATTCAGTATTAATGGCCATTTATGTTAGCTTTTTGTGTGAAATAAATATCTAAATCCATTTTATTCTAGCATTACACATCATATTCAATGAAAGGCATATGAATATTTGATAATCTTATACATAAATTACTCATTCAATGTATTAAATTTTATACAAAGTCATGTTGATATTCATGGACATTGCATGAAAGAAATTTATGATAGGTGACACAAAAAAATATGTACAACATGTGTGTATTACAAATCGTGCCTCAAGGTAGCATCTGCAACCTGATGGGGGTCACATTCATAGATGAACTTCAATGGCATGCACTAACTACATGCATATCTGTGTGATCTTGGAATGTATTGTTACTAAAAATTACATAGATTTTATAAATGGTTAAATGTTTGTAGGATAATGAATAAGGTCAATCATTGATATTGAGGTATGCGAGTTGTACTGTATCAAAAGTTGTGTAGTGAACTTTATGTGAATGAAAGAATATGCAATACGACTCTGATGTAAGGGAGTGATTACCTATATGAACCTTATGGGAATAAAATTTATCCCATTTCTCTATTGTTACATTAACTTTTCAATTTTACTTATATGAGAAGCCCATTCCTCTTTAAAAACACAAGGTATCAAATAATACAACTTTCAATTATAAATTTCATCAATAAATAGACAAAACCTCACATTGTAATATCTCTTATATGTAATCTTGACAAAGCTTATATGGATAAGGATCTTGTCACATTCACCTTTAATGTCCATGTATTTTGTCCTTTTATGTGCAATAAATATGTAAATCTATGTTATTTTAGCAATGCACATCATATTGAATGAAAGACATTTGAATATTCAATCATCTTATACATAATTCAATCATTTGATGTATTGATTTTGAGGAAAATGACTTTTGATAATTATGGACACTGTCTGAAAATAAATTTTGGTAAGAAACACAAAAAAAATTATACGACATGTGTACATTACAAATCATGCCTCAGGGTAGCACCTGCAACCTCGTAGGGGTCACATTCATATATAACCTTCATCGGCATGCATTAACTACATGTGTGTTATTGTATCACTAAAATGTGTTGTTTCTATGAAGCCTATAGATTCTAGAAAGGATAAAACATCCATAGGAAAATGAATAAGATCAGGGCATAACCCATATTGAGGTATGAGAGTTGTAGTGTACCAAAAATTGCTGCCATAAATTTTAATTGTTTTCCCCATATACCACCACTACCATAATTCCCACCTAATCAACCATATTTTTTGGCTCCTAAATTTATGGAGGCCCATGAGATCAGTTACTTTTATATTTATATAGTTTACATATAATTGATCATGATAGGAAACTCATTAGGGATGTTAGCCTTCCTAGATTGTATAAATATGCCTTATATGTAATGTCCTCCCCTCATCATTTTAGAATTGATATGCCATAATTGGGTGACCAATTCAACCAATCACTTTATTGGTTTCATGAGATGATTTATATATCAAGACCCATAAACAGAAGTATGACAACCAAATGTTAGTTTAGATTTAATGTACCTTAATTAAGTGTCATGTTCAATTAGTAGCTTGATTAGCTATAGGAGCACTTAATTAGGGAATATAAATCCCCTTAAATATAATCACAATAATATCATGTCATTTGAGACTCAATTTAACCTATTTATTTCCCCATGTATCTAATTTATTGACTGCTACAGTGAAATTACTTGACTAATATAATATATATCAGCAATAGATCACAATATGACTAGTAGCAAAATGTAGTAGCATGTATGATTTTTGTAATTTAAAATTTACAAGTGGGCATGGAAAGATTTATTAAATAAAAGGAATGTAACTAGGTTGGATATTAAAAAGATTAAAAATAGATGGGATAAATGAATTTCAATAAGGGATATTAAATATAGAGTGGGGGATTAGACAATTGACTCATAGGGGGTTAGTAAGGTTATATGAGGTAAAATTACACAGAATTAGTGATGGAATTAGTAATCCAAATTAGGTGAGAAAATTATGATGCATATAATAAAGAATTATAAACAAGAAAAATAGTAGAGATTTTAATAAAAAAACATGGCCCTTTTATTTTCATATTCACATTTTGCATTCCAAACTCCCCAAAAAAATTCTTAAGCATCCATTGTCCAATCTATATATAGACATAGATATTGGCAAGAATCAGATAAGAATATCTCTATGATGTGACATAAAGTGTAAAATTATGCACCAAATAGATTAGAAAGGTGGAATAACATGAATAAAGCAAAGTATTTTTGGCTTGCAAGCATCTACTTTCTTCCATCATTCCTAACCTTTTTACAAAGTTACTTGGTGACATGTCATAAAGTGACGTTATTCATTATAAAAAGCATATATTGTCTAAGAGATGGTGGATTTGAGGGCTCATAATTATAATATCTTTCTTTTCTATACACATACTCAATGTAGATAACCTAAGCAACGCAACTATCAAGATCCTATTTTGGATTAGTATCTAGATAGTTCTAAAGATCTTGATAGATCATCAACAAGCCGGGACATTCTATCAGATTTGTTTTGATCACTATCAAATACTCTTTAATTAAACCAATGGGAAATAATACTTCGTAATCAATCCTTTTTAAATAAGTCTATATCCATTTTTATATTATCGATCTAGGTTCTAAACTTTGATCAGTAAACTCAAAGCTAGTGAACAACTTAGAATTTAACAGAATCTATATGGCCTCCATTTACATTTTTCTCCAATAATGGTGAAATATTTGGACAAAAAATCATAAATACTAATTAATCCAATGCTCTAGTATGTTATTTCATGATGCCATCCATGGTGGAGGTAGATGATTAAACAGATCAATAATATAATTCTTAACTAAATATGAATATGGTTGTGCTCTAGTAGATTTTTGTTCACCATTTTTAAAGAATTTTAGAGTGTTCCAAAACCATCCATAATATATGGAACTTAGAGGATGACTAAAATCTATATTTACCATTATTGTAAACTAAAAGAAGTTAAAAACCATAAAGGACCGATTTGTATGCACACAATTTAGTAAGATTATTAATTTTTCTGGGGTTAACTTTGGTATCATGATTTATCCTAGAAAAATATTTTATATATCATTTTCTTCCAGACATACTTTCATGCAGGAGCATCCATGGCCAATGTGTAATTTTATTAAAAAATATAACAAAGGAATTTGGGTAGAATTATTGTATAATTTTTTGGGTTAACAAATGTTGCATTAGCCACAAATATTTCTAGATTACGGACCTTACTTATTAATTCATTTTAATTTTCATAGCTCAAAGTTATAGTGTAATGGAGGCCTAAAAAATTCCACTGAGTGTTGATGGTGTCCATGGAGCCACAAAGTATTTAAATCCTTAACGGACTTCACAAGTAGACATTTCATGATCCTAAATTGGAATTGATATTCCAATAGATCTACAGCCTCATGAAAATTTAGTATATTTTAAATTTTCCACAATTTTAACTAGAGATTTCATGATTTTTATAGTCCAATATTTTTATTGAATGCGCGATAAATCCATTAAGTAAAAACTGCATAGGTCCATTACATAATGGACACATTTAAAAAATACAAACATGTGACTAGGCAGTAAATGGAACTAATAATTCCATGGATCAAAAGAGTGTAATAAGGCCATGAATGCAACAAAATTTACATTTCACAAAGGCAATTTAAACATGACATATCACTATCCATCCAGTTCACAGTGGAAATTATTCACATAGGTCACAATTCTCTGGCCAAGAAATACACGGGAATTTTAAGTTACTACATGTTTCACAAGAGAGCCTAAAATTGAGAGTTATTGGTCTCAATGTAAATCTTCCAATAGTGATGGCCTTAGGGCAAGAATCCACATGTGTGGTGTAAACTTTCTCATAGATCATCGTGGAAGTTGGGGAGCCTAAGGAATAGAAGTTGATGGGGTGATCTTATTCATCAAGAGAGGAGAGGGGGGAAAAATAACACAAGGTATAAAATAACATAATAGATAAAATAATGCAAATATAGTGGCCTACAAGTTTTAGGTGAAGCATTTGGATCTCAATTCATGACTATGACTATGGTTATACTTCTAATTATATTTTTTCTCAAATATCAATCAAGTAAGCGTTTATATCTCTGTGGTGTCTTGTGTTTTTGAGAGATTTTTATGGAGAGAGAAATACCATCAAGGAGGAATCCATTTAATTGAATCCTTGATTCTTTTTTGAACCATACTTACAAATACTTGTATAAAATTGTATGTCTTTGATTTTTAATTTTGGATTATCCTGACTAGTATCAATATAACTAGGTACCAATTTGACTACTATTAGTATATTGTGATATAAAATGTGTTAGTTTTGTATGTTTTTTAACTCTTTCCCTAATTTAACCATGTATTTTTCTCCCTTATTATTGGCTTTATTTTTTACAAAATGTTGGGATGTGTGACAATAAGGTATTAATTTAAATTTGATAATTATATATACACAATTATATTATATATTTATAACAATGGTATATCACACAATTAAATTGTATCCTCATGCAATTACAAGGATCACGTATAAGGATTTCCTAGACTAATTTTTATTCCATTTCTATTTCTTGAGTATTGATTATTACATACGTGCTTGAGAAAAAGTACTATCGAAAGAGCATATAGAATGGACTACTTTCTTACATCACATACATAATTTTAAGGGTTGGTATATTCATATAGAACATATTTCTTTATAATTTTCATAATTATTGATCTCCAACTCAACATGTTGAATATGGGTATGATTAAGGCAAAGATTTCATAACAACATCAATTTTTAATTTCCTTGGAATTCTCTTGGAGGTGATTATGAATTAAATTAAAGGTAAGTAATGATTGTAGTTTCACATATCAATTTTCTACTCTGGGAAAGGTTTACAATGAGAAATTATTGAGAAAGAGATTCACAAAGTTTCAAACCATTAATACCATTATCCCAGTAGTAGGATAATATTTCTAAAGGGTCAAATAGTTGGCCTTATTAATCTTAGTAATTTATGAGTTTAATAACCTTTCATCATGATCTAAAATGGAACTAAAAATTAAAAGAGGTGAATATCCTTGACCAACAAGAAATTGATTTCACAATAGATTAAAACATTGAAATTGCATAAAACTCAAATCAAATCAACAAAACCCCAATATTTTTAAACCTACATTCAGAACTAGGCCTTTATCTTATCTTATAAACAACAATTATGTGCATAAAACCCTATACATTGTGTTATAAAAAGACACATTCATTCAAAACATCATTATATAGATCAAACCAATTATTTCTAGAGTAAGAAACATATTAAAACTACCATAAACCTAAATTAGAGACAATGTTAGTTAGTGTAATATAGACGACATTAAGAAAATTCAACATCTCTATTTTCTGGTGGCTACCTAGTAAACGCTTGAATAAACACAACCCAAAAAATAAATTGGTAATGGAATAAGAATATACAATAACAAACATTGTTTCCTTTATTCCTATAAACTTTAATAGGTTCACTACACTCATGAATGTCTTAAACACTAGGTGTATTTTCTCATGCACAACGTGAAAATGTGGAATTCAATTTGGATAATTTTTTGGTGAACTTTGTACATTCACCTGTAGAGGGGAATATTGAGTGTCTACCTTTAACATTGTAGTTTATAAAATTGACATTTGAAAAGTCTATGTCATCAATGATAATATTTAATCTTATCATGGAAATTCTGCCATCAAAGGAAGTTAAATAAATTTTCTATTTTAGAATTGAGACTAGTTAGATACTTGTTTACGAAAGTAGTGCTTAAATTTTAGTTGGTGCTCTTTTGTTACAATGTCTACATATTTGTTGTATGTTTTTTTAGTTGTCCTAAGAAATTATAAACATAATGGTATCCTAAAAAATGATGTATATAATGTCTAAAAATCTCAATGAACTTTTTTTAAGCTTGCATTTGAAATTTATATCCATGACATTATTTAAATATCATAGTAGCTACCAAGCACTTGTAGTTTTTGGCATTGATGAAAAATGGGAGGGACTAAATCATGAGTACAATCAGCATACTATAAAAGTTATTCATGGTCAGGGCCAATTTAAACTTGCATATGAAGATAATAATGTAAAATTTGTTAATTTAAATGCTTATGTGAGTAGTTCAATGCACAAAAATTTGCCTCTAGCACACTCAAAAAGTGAAAATTGGACAAAATTAATTGAAAAAAATGCCTTCCCCCAAAAAAACGATGAGTAAACCTAATGAAACCTATGATAGCAAAAGAAATAAACCTAAAATAAAATGGAAAATGGATCTATTTACAAGTTGATAATGTGATTGTTAATGCATCCAAGCAAATCAATATTCTTATACTAGTGTGTGTAATGAAGTGAATGTAAAATTGGATGGAAATGAAGTATAAAAAGACAATGGGATATTTCATATTCCATGAGTAAATATTATGAATAATATGATTAAATTTGGATGTAGTGGTATTGGTGAATTATAAAAGGATTTTCATGGCTTAGAAGGTGTAATCTTTTATGAGAAATGGAAATGGATGTGTATCTATTACTATAGAGTGGCACTAATGAATTATAAAAATAATTTCATGGCTCAAAAGGTACAATTTTTTTGAGAAATGTAAATGGATGTGTATCTATTCCTATATGGTGAACTTATGCTAGGGAAATAACATAAGGCCTCATGAGAGAGATTAATGTATTAATGATTATAATATTGAATTGGTTTTGATTGTAAAACATGTTGATTGTAATGAAGGATAACATCAAGATATAAATACAACAAAATCATATGATCTAAAATAAGGGAAATCTAACAGTCGTGAACATAAATAATTTGGTATAATACTTGCCAAATTTTTGACCAAACAAAACCAAAAAAACAAATAACTAATGAAATAGTCGTATAATTTATTCCTACAAACTTCATTATTTTACTCCAACAGTACTCTGGACAAAAATGTACAAAAATACAATATGAAATAGGAATCAAAAGAAAAAAAAAACCCTACAAACAAATTTTAAAGCCCTCAACTTTAAGTATTTATGTAGTCCTCTAATGTTCAAATAATCACACATGGAGTGCAAAGTAGAGTTGGGATAAAATATTTAAAAAGGGAGGAAATAAGATAGAGTGTATCTTTTCATGGGATTTTTCACAACCTCAACTATCACATGATCGACATGGATGATTAAATTAATGTTTGCAAGTATCTATGTGTGTATGGGTCATGTTGAATCAAAAAATACTAGTTGACATTAACACACAAAGTTTGTACGTATTAGTTATGTTCAACAATAAGAATATCATCATATTCATCATTCAAAATCATTATAAATCATCTATGAGATACAAATTAATATGGATATCAACATGGTAAAATAATTATTGATAGAAATTTCAGCTAATTTAAACATCAAATAGATTTGTATTTTCATATAAAACATATTGTGTGCCTATTTTATTGGATCTTATAAATTAAAGATGTTGGAGGACCAATAGAGACATATCAATAGAGATACATGGGAAGATGAGTTTTAATAATGGCTTCCCATGGAATTACTTTGGGCATTGTTATTGCAAGCCCCTCACTCTGTCGATACTCATTCCCTCTTGAGTATTCCACTCAAAACTCTACATCATCCTCCATAATGTGTGTGTCATGACACTCACTGCCAGAGGCATACCTAGACACATTCTTCTCCTTGAACCAAAATATAGGGTTCCTCCATGGGGAGAGTAGTGGTAATCTAAGATATGTTAGATAGACATCCTTAGAAGGATTATTGTGATATAATGAAAAATTCAAGGAGGATGGTGAAGAAATAAATTATGGGGAATCTAAATAGACGTCCTTGATAGTAAATAAATATCTAAGGAAGATTCTAGACGGGAATCTAAAGGTGTAATTATCTAGAAGAATATAAAGGAAAATCCAAAGACAAATCTAGAGGCATGACTAAAGAGGAAGATATAGGATATTATAAATTAGACTATAGAGGATTGATTAAAGAGGAATATAGATGAGATTCCAAAGTGAAATTTAGATATGTGACCAAAGAATAATCTAGAAGAGTGACTAAAGAGGAATCTAGAGTAGATTCTAAAGTGGAATATAGAGGTATCACCAAAGAGGACTCTGAGGAGATTCTAAGGTGGAATTTTATGGAAAATCTAAAGGGTAAATTAGAGGTGTGACCATAGAAGAATTTAAAGGATATTTTAAGGTGGAATCTAAAGGAGAAAGTAGTTTATATTCAAGTGTGAGATATATAAGAGAGTTTTATTAGATAAACACTTGTTCCCAAGAATCAACAAAGTCACTTTGTTAATTTAGTGAAACATTATTAATATCATAATCATCACTAAAAGCATCTTCCATAATCTTTTAATTCTAATGGTTTGTCCAATCATTATCATAACTAAAAGTCATAACATTAGTAGGTAACAATTTATCTAGAAGATGTACATCATTAGCATGTTCTCCTTGACTATCCATGATATATATAATGAAAATAAATACAAACAATAAAATGCTTATATGCAACAAGTAATATAGCATGTATAAGAGGATATACTGACTATGAATGATATTCAATCAAAAATCAAGGTGTAATAGATGATCTAGGAAAGGGTTTGAATGATTATGTGGGCTCTCTAAAGTAATTGCTCATTCATTTATTAGTTTTAGTCCAATGTTTTAGAGCACCAAATATAGAAGTAGAACCATGATTTTAACCCACTAACCCTATTTCTAAGGTTACAATGAGAGTAACTTACCGTGGTGATAGTTTCTCTCTAGTGCACCATAAATAAAATGAATAAAATAGGCTTCATATGGTATAAACAAGGAATCCTAGGCATTTATGATATATCATGAGACACATGAAAACTATAGTCTATATTTATTTATTTAAAATGGCTATGCATATTAGGTCCCTACATGGCATAATGATTGTAAAATTATGACCAAATATCCTTTCACGACTATAATCACTATGTAGTTCTAAACTTGTGGCAACATAGTTTCTAAAAGCAAGCACAATCAAAATTAAATAAAGTGAATTATATATATATATATATATATATATATATATATATATATATATATATATATATGGAATTTATCATTTTTTTGAAATTAAAAATTTAGCTAAAACCCAAAACTACACAAAAATCAAGCAAACATCATTCATAAAAATAAATTGTGGGCTCACCAAAATATTTAATCTATTTTTAATTAAATTAACTCAAATGAATATATATGAAATTGATATACAATATAATTCAATAATATATAGTAAAATATAGAACTTAGAATATAATAAAAAATAATAACTTTAAAAAGGATATAGAAACCTATCTTGAGTCTAATTTTATGTTGAATAACAATGACTATACTAGAGGAAGATTGCTATGAAATAGATATGAAAAATCTCTAGATTATGTTTCCACTAAAATCATAAATTTTCATTGTGTTGGGACAAGGGGACATTATGAAGGAAGGATAAAGTTCCCATTAAGCACATTAGTGTTTGGGTTGACTGTATAGACAATTTTTCAATTTGGTTGTGTATAGATATCTAGGAGGGTCTACTGATAATCTGAAGGTGCCAAATTAATATACGAAATTATCTAAAACTATAAACCTTGGATATTTCACATACACTAGATAGACATTAAATATAAAACAAGAGAAATGGAGTAGAGTGAATGGTCGAACCACCCTAAAAAAACCTTGTGTAGTTTGAGTGTTACCGACATATCCCAAATTGGCCTTGAGATAATGAAGTTCACCCTTCTAGGTTGAGTGTGTGAGATGTGATTATGTAACAATATGAATGTAGCTATGATACTAATTAAAATGCTTGACAATGGATGCCCTGGACTTGACATAAAATATATTAGACTTTGTTGTATGAGTGTTAGCATGTAGTAAAATTTAAATTGGAATAAATATTGTTCTTTTACTCATTATATATTAATTTTTGTTAGGCTTTTCAAGTTTTCTAATGAGTGGCTTATGTCTTATTTTATAGAGAAATTATTTTTAAAAAATGCTAATTGGCATTCCCAAAAGTGTGTGATAGCCATCATGGCATGTTTCAAATTTAAAAATTATCCATTGGATTACTTTAAACAAGGGCACATTATGGGATAGGACTAGCCTACGGTCTTATCTACCCAATGCATTTTTGTCCCATATGCACATAAACTCTTGAAATTTACCTAGCGAAATCTATAATAAAAATAGGGATGTTTGAATGATGTTTCAAGTGTTTTTAAGATAGTGAATAAATTATTAAATGCTATCATATATATTTATAGTTATCATAATGTAAAATAGGTCAAGTAAGATAAACATGTCAACATTAGACACTATCAAACACTTTAATGATTAAATTTATGTGTATACAGTTGGAAATTCTTTTAAAAGAAACAAGCCCATTAAAATAAATTTTAAAAGAGGGTTGTGGGGTAAAATATAAAAATTACGTTAAATATATGGCAAATGATCAGACATTATTATGTCCTAACATACATTGGAATGGATTATACTTGAGGAACTTGACCCAAGTGACTAGTGATAATAATAGATATTATAACAATTGTTTTTCACCTATGTTGAGGTAAATCCTTACAAAAACAATTATTAATACATGTAAAAAACTATAGTGTCTCAAAATGATGCATAAATATTATAATATTTACAAAAAAATTGAAAAAAATCAAGAGTATATGTAAACAATAGCTTATATAAGAGATAGTAACTCTGTGGGTTTGATGAATCTATTACTAAAAATTTTGATTTGTCCTTTGAAAATGGAATGGGTAATATTAGAGGATTATATTTTTGGTTAGATGAAATGTTCACTTACAAAGATAAAGGTCTACCAAAAATTGGGGAATGGTGTATTTTCATGAAGGTTAAGGCCTCTTAATTCATAAACTCTTTTATTTAAATAGGGTAAATGGTTTTAAATATGGGTAAGGAATTCCTTCATTCTTCTCTTCCTTTATTTTGGCCCCAAGAATAAGAGGTGGTTTTGTAGCACCTTATATATGAAGTGATAATAATAGATATTATAACAATTGTTTTTCACCTATGTTGAGGTAAAGCCTTACAAAAACAATGATTAATACATGTAAAAAGCTATAATGTCTCAAAATGATGCATAAATATTATAATATTTACAATAAAAATGAAAAAAATCAAGAGTATATTCAAACAATAGCTTATATAAGAGATAGTGACTCTATGGGTTTGATGAATCCATTACTAAAAATTTTGATTTGTCCTTTAAAAATGGCATGGGTAATATTCGAGGATTATATTTTTTATTGGATGAAATGTTCATTTAAAAAGATAAAGGTCTACCAAAAATTGGGGAATGGTGTATTTTCATGAAGGTTAAGGCCTCTTAATTCATAAACTCTTTTATTTAAATAGGGTAAATGGTTTTAAATATGGGTAAGGAATTCCTTCATTCTTCTCTTCCTTTATTTTGGCCCCAAGAATAAGAGGTGGTTTTGTAGCACCTTATATATGAAATGATAATAATAGATATTATAACAATTGTTTTTCACCTATGTTGAGGTAAAGCCTTACAAAAATAATGATTAATACATGTGAAAAACTATAATGTCTCAAAATGATGCATAAATATTATAATATTTACAATAAAATTGAAAAAAATCAAGAGTATATGAAAACAATAGCTTATATAAGAGATAGTGACTCTGTGGGTTTGATGAATCCATTACTAAAAATTTTGATTTGTCCTTTAACAATGGCATGGGTAATATTCGAGGATTATATTTTTTATTGGATGAAATGTTCATTTAAAAAGATAAAGGTCTACCAAAAATTGGGGAATGGTGTATTTTCATGAAGGTTAAGGCCTCTTAATTCATAAACTCTTTTATTTAAATAGGGTAAATGGTTTTAAATATGGGTAAGGAATTCCTTCATTCTTCTCTTCCTTTATTTTGGCCCCAATAATAAGAGGTGGTTTTGTAGCACCTTATATATGAAGGGCGTTATTCCTTGATATTTTTTTGTCATTTCATAATACTTCCAAAACTTAGGCATAAGAATTTAATGAATTTTCCTTACTTCATGTTCATTTTACTTAAGAGGATGATGTAGTTCATAAATTAAATATAAATGATTTGGCTCATCATGGTCTTATAAAATTGATTATTTTAGATGCTCTACTTGGTATGGTTTATGTAACTCTTTAGTATTTTTATCCCTTTTTCCTTGTATTAAAAAATTAAATATAAAACCTGAGTCATTAGGAGTTGAGTAAAGAATTCATTAAGGGAATGTTATCTCAAATACTTCCTTAATAATAGGAATTCAACATTTTAGTCTTAAAGAGATTTGTAGGAATAATGTAGCATCCTTTCACAAAATTCCATGAGTGACTCATGATTCCTAAACAATAAATAAGTAGAGAAGGGTTTCATTGGCTAAGAAGGTTAAATGTGAAAAGGCCTCATGTTTTACTATTTTTGTAGAAAAGGACGTAACTTTGAATGATGAATATAAGATTATCACTAAACAACTAAGGAAGGAGATTGAATATCCTTTTTTTAAATTGGTGGAGGTTACAAAAAAGGATGAGGATATTGATCATCTTAAAACTTATCTTGTTTTTTTAGGTAAAATTACTATTTAGCTTATTAGATGAAGATAACCTCTTAAGTTTTATTCACTAATTCTCATGAGTAGATAGTACATGTTTATGTTTAAAATATCTATTTAAACTTTGGCACAAAACTTGACTACTCTTTTTATCTTTTAATATGTCTTTAAAATTTCTTTTATTTAGGATAAAAATATGATTTTTGAAGTGTACTTGTATAACCTGCTTCTACCTAGTGCATTGACATGAATTCCAAATGCTTTGATTTAGGATGTTCACCTTCAAAATTATTTATTATATATATAGAATGAAAACAATAATAAATTTAAAATAATTATGTATGAGGTTAGGGAGTTTAGGTGCCTATTGACAACAAAGGGGGAATACCCAAACCTTATTGAGATTATAGAAAGTGTGAGGCAGATTATGGAAAATGAGTCTTTGAAAGTTGAAATAATGTATGCAAAAAAAAAAAATGGAGGAGTTGTTTGATTTGAGGATACTTTTTATCTTGAAAATTCAGTCTAATTATTCTAAAAGGTGGTCATTATTTCCTAAAATTTTTAAAATGAGGGAAGCAAATTATCCTCTTAACTAGTCTAATTCCCTTACTAGATTATCTTTTATTTTCATGCAATGTTAAATGATTTTGATAGTTTTGTTGGCCTTAAATTCTAGATTCCTACCCTTTGTTTCTAAATTTATGATTGGATGGTGTTCTATCCATTGAAGGAGGATCAAAATGAAAAAAGGAAGAAGGTGGAGGAGGATAGGGGTTTCATTTAATTTCATGATCTTCCTCAAATCTCACCTTGTTATCTAAGAATGGTGTGTGAGAAGTTGTCAAAATATTAGATTTGAATGTTCATCCATAGACTCTCGTATTGCTATATTAGAGAAGTATTACTTTCACTGATTGTAGAAGAGTTGTTATCTTAGGTTTTTAATTTTTAGCACAACTTTCTAGCTTGATGAACACAAGGGTTTCGTTTATGTTTTGGATATATTTCATGATATGTAGTTCTACTTTCTATGATTTGTATCTTACGCTATTGATCATTTTATGATGTTGATCTTGTAGATTTTATAGTTGGGGAATTTTTTATATTTGTTTTAGATTTAGCTTAGCTAAAGTTATCACTTTGGGGTCTAATTTTTTTTGTGATGATTTCTAGTTTTTATTCTTCAATTTGATGAAAAACCCCCTCCAAATTTTTTGTATAGGCCCACCCTTTATTTCAAGTTGTGGAAGATATGTTTAATATAACTCTTTGGATCTAAGTGATCTTATTTTACTATTATGATATGGATTATTATTCTTCATTTTGACTTCCAACTTTCTAGCCTATTGGATATTAAATTAACTTTGATGTAAAAAAAATTCATTTATGAATTAGAAGGGTGAAGAAGCCCATAACCCTATTCCTAGTTTTAAAAAAATAGAGAGTGAATGAAATGAAGAACATTCTTCCAAAAATGCACCAATGAATAATTAATCTATATATAAAATGTTTTAAATTCTTCACACATGATGTAGAATAGTTTTTTATAGCATTAAATGAAAATTTGTGTATTTTACAATACCTAATAGTATACATATGGTGGAAACTTTCTCATTGACTCTCTGATTTCGATGCATACTTAGAAATATATTTGCAAATAGATTCATCCTAGAGAACATGTTGGAAATTAGTATTTATTATCTAAATCAAAAACATTTATAGGTTTTGGATGTTTGATATATCATCATTATGAGAAGGAATGTATTTTTTTGTTCCATTATTTTAAATGGTTATCAATGATTATTTATGTAACTCCCAAATGAATTTGTACCAACATTGAAGAGTTTTCCCTTTTTTCTCAAACATATTTCTTTAATGCACTTGGCACGTTTCTTCCAGGAATAATGTGATATATATTCTTGACATGAATGGTACCAAATCCTAAAGTTTTGGCCTATCATTTTTAATATTTAATAATGTGATGGTAGTGTCAAGACATCACCAAACAGTTGAACCATATGATTTTCCTACATACATTTTTATGTCATTAACTAGAGGCAATTGACCCAAATATCAAATCAAAAAAATTGATATCCCCCCAAATGGAATAGATTTGTGCATGGTGAAGTTCCCTTGGAAATGTGCATCAATATGGGATAACTTTTAAATATTTTATTTCAATTCTAAAATCCTACATATAATATATGGATTGTAATCCACGTGAAAACACAAATACAATATGAGTCATTTTGATCACATTTGTAATTGATCCTTCCATACTAATGGATATTATTGATTGGGTTTAGTTGTAAAATATTGCACTTCAATGCAATCCTAATATTGATCAATTATAAGGTTTCCCCATATAGACATTAGGGGTGACTGTTACATAATCATATTAAGACACATAGTTTATAATGTATAAATCATTTTATCAATTAAATAAATTGCTCATTCATTATGTATGAGTGTCACATGACTACACATTACAACATGAAAATTTTAGTAAGGATTCAACATTGGGTTTAGTCTTAGACTATTATACTTTAATATGAATCAAGTATAAATCAACCATAACATTGTCCCACATAAACATTGTGAATAAAGTATATGTGAGTGTGCATTATTATGAGAAATTTAAAATGTATGAATGATTTAATTGATTAAATCAATCTATTAATACACAAAATATATAAATGATTTTATTAATTAAATATTTTAGTTTATGCACCCTCTTAATTGTGCCCCTTAAATGAAGTGTAGAACACAATGATGTATCTTACATATTGTTTTGAGATTTAAATATTTATTATTCAACAATGAGCATGTTTCACTTCAAGTTACATCAATGAGATAGCCAACATGATTTACATGCATAATATGGTCAAGGTAGTCTTTTTAGTGTTGTTAATGGTGTCAATTTTTTACAATAAGATGTATAGGATGTAGGATGGATTTTTATCGTGATTTAAATAAATAGGTGCAATTGCACAAATACACATTCCATCAGAACACAAATAGAATACTCTTTTTAATTCACATTGGAATATATGCTTATGGAGTTACCTTTTTTCCAAGGATGTGTGTGTGTGTGTGTGTGTGTGTGTGTGTGTGTGTGTGTGTGTGTGTGTGTGTGTGTGTGTGTGTGAGAGAGAGAGAGAGAGAGAGAGAGAGAGAGAGAGAGAGGAGAGAGAGAGAGAGAGAGAGAGAGAGAGAGAGAGAGAGAGAGAGAGAGGACACATGAGGTGTATTTGGAAATGTGCCATGCTTTGAAGGGTTAAAAAATTTAACAAATGATATATCAATGATGGGAAGCATACACAATAAAAAATTAGGTTTTGATCTGGACCAGTACTGATATCAAAGATTTTATGTTTGTTTTGATCTAGACAACTAGCATTGGATATGAATGCAAGAGAAAATAAATGTAAGATTTATTATGTAGTTGAATATTTGACTCTAGGCATCCCTCCATATCAAGATCTTTGTTGTTTTTTATGGGTGGAACAATATAATAATACAACCCATATACAAAAACTATAATTTTAGGTTTACAATGTGAGAGATATCTATCATTGATTTATATTCTAATAATATAATGTTGTCAAATGACATCATTTTTTTTTATAATATATTTCAAACTTGGTTAACTTTAACAATATATAATTATCAACGTAATTTTCTTTTATGTTTATTAAATTTTGATCATAAATAAGATAGGTAATAGTGCGATAAATATTTTTGTTAAGCATTCATTAACATGCAATATCTTTACAAATTAAACTATTTATATGTAGAGAATATGGAAACAAAACATTGCTTAAAATAACTTTTAATTACTATTTTTTAAGAAAAATACGTCATATAAACAATATATAGTTTTACAATTTTATTTATCTTCAATTAAAGAAAGACTTAAATATCCCACTAAATAAACAAAATAAATTATCAAACTTATTCTCGTTAATAAATTCATATATAAATTAGATTTTTTTAAAATTTCATTAATCCCTGCATTAATTTAATTTAATAACACATATTAAAAACCAACCAAAACACGCACTCTCTCTCTATATTTTGTTACATATCAACCCTTCTCTTTGTCACCATCACGAATGCCATCGTCTTTATCATTTAACGACGTGTAAAATGATTATTGATAAAAATTTCAGCTAATTTAAACATCATATAGATTTGTATACTCATATAAAACATATCGTGTACAGATATAACAGCACTGTTTTCTTGTAGCTTATAAGTTAAAAAGGCCGGATGACCCACAGAGATATATCAGTAGAGATGCAGGGGAAGGAGAGGTTTAATAATGGCTTCCAACGGAATTGCTTTGGGCAATGTGATTCCAAGCCCCTCGCTCATGTCGATAGTCGTTCCCGCTGGAATACTCCACTCGAAGCTCTGCAGCAGCCTCCCCAGTGTGTGCGTCACCACGTTCACTGCCAGAGGCATACCCGGGCACATTCTTCTCCCTGAACCGAACGGAATCAATTCAAAATCCTGCCCTTTCACGTCAATCTCTTTCCCATTCTTCAAAAACCGTTCAGGATCGAATTCCGTCGGCCGCGCCCACACCGCCGGGTCCCTTTGAATTGCCCACGCATTCACCAGAAGTTGGGATCCGGCCGGAACAATATATCCTCCAACAGTGCAAGCTTGTGTAGACTCATGAGGAAGCAGGACAGGTGCCGTTGGATATAACCTAAACGTTTCTTTCACAATTGCCTGCAGATACTTCAGCTTGGGCAGATCTGACGACTCTATTAATCGGTCGCGTCCAATATGTGTGTCGAGCTCTTGCTGGGCTTTGCTCAAAATCTCCTGGTGCTGCAGTAGAGCCGCCAGTGCCCACTCGATCGTCAACGAGGATGTGTCTGTACCTGCGTCTATCAAGCTCTGCAACCAAAAAAAAAAAAGACTAAAGATGTCTCATTACTAGATTTTAAGAGGATTGCAAACTGCGATAGAAGAGCATACAACGGCGGTGGCCTTCACAACATCGTCGTTACTCTAGGACAGCATTTCGTGTTTCTCTGTTGAAGAGATAAGAGCATCAACTAAGTCTTTCGCATGCATCTCTCGCTTCTCACGGTGATCGTCCAGCACTTTCTGCATAAACACATCTCTTTTCTTGTGAAATCTTTTCATGGCAGCTATGACACCCTGCGGATCGAGCCACTTCAGAAACGGCAGGTAATCTCCGATCTCAAATACTCCTATAAAAAAGGAATTGTCTTCTATCATCTGCTTGAAGTGATGCACTTCTTGAATCTGTTCGGACTGAAAGGCTTCCGAGAATCTCTTGCTCGCAATCATGCGTACGATGATATTGAATGTGCAATCAGAAAGCCTCGATTTGATGTTGACGGGAGCGGCTTCAGCTCGCTGGCAACTCTCGAACAACGAGCGAATGAGAACGGAATTTTCGTCGACAAGGACGTGTTTGAAGGATTCCATTTTGCTTGAAGCGAAGAACTCGATTGTGCACATCTTCCTAAGGTTTCGCCAGTAGGAACCGTAAGGAATCTGACCGAAGGTTTTGTAGTCATATCCCAAATGCTTTCCCGCGGACAGAAGTGGCCGCGAAGCGAAGGTTCTGTCGTTTGTTGTGAAACATTCTTTTGCCAAAGCAGAAGAGGAGATAACCAAAAGTGGGCGGAAGCCAAGTTGAAGCTGCATAATGGGTCCGTAGCTCTCTGAGAGCGACAATAAAATTTGGTGAATGGGGCGCTTCTTGTTTAGCAGATGAAGATGCCCAATTATCGGCCATGAGGGAGGGTGTGGTGCCCAATTACTTAGCTGCTTCTTTCTACTTCTGCGCTTGTCTGCAATAAACAACAGCAGGGCAACCAAAGCCGCAAGAAGGATAACAGGAACTGCTTCCAACGCCATAATTCAGGTAGCAGCAATAACCTCTTAACACTACACTGCGATATCATTCCATATAAATAAATCTTAGCTTCGCATTCTCTACGTTATCGCTATCCTTTACGTTTCTTTAATTGAAGAATTCAGCCGCCATAGTGCAGTCCGTCTCCAGCACGAGGTTCTAATTTTTAAATATTGTCTTTGGCTGTAATTGGACTTTCTCTTCATTTTGTGTCATCTCTTATCATTTTTCTGTATTTTGTAATGTACCTAATTTTGCTTTTTCTGCAGGTTTTGATATTAAAAACTACATTGGGCAAGAAATTCAAGAAACAATGTTTGAACTGTGTAAAATATGTCCACAAAGATTTAAAATTGCATTCAACATGGAAAAGAAATTCAATTGCATTCCATATATGAAAAAGAAATTCAAGCACGCAACGTTTGACCTATTTAAGATATCCGTGTGATGACTTCACAATATAATTTAAATTTTGTTTTGAGGTGTGGGGATTTTTAAGGTTAAAATCATTAGAATTAGTAGCATATGTTAGGCACCTAAAATGGTATTTAATAGTAATTAATTATTTTATTTTTTTATACATTCATTTATTTGTTAATTATTTATTTAAGTTGAACATTATTGACATATTTTTTATGGTTTGTACCCTTCTCAATCTTTTAGTGCTCCTTCTCTTTCTCTCATTTTCTTAATTGTATGTTTTATATTCAAAGTGTCTTCGAAGCTATTGCATTTATTTGAAGTACCCACAATACTTCTAGATGCTTTCTTTAATCTTAGCTAAGTCATAGTGCATTCAATTACTTGGTTTCATTGTTTGCTTTTACTCATTCATGTTAGTTTACACACAAATAAAATATTACTTTGAATTTAACTATATATAAATACATTCTAAGAATTATAATTCATTGACCCCAAAGATGACACAAAAAATTATTAGTATTATATAGAGCACTCACAGTCATTAGATTATTTATCATTATATGAAGCTAGTATTTCCCATTCAAATTATTATGTGGCATTTAAGTTATATTTCAAATGATGATTTCCATGAAGAACTATAGTTTTAATTATTAATCATTTATTATTGAGAATATAACTACATGTTTATCATACAATACAGGTATTGTCATGTATTTAGTTTATGTGTAGATGACAATGATGGTAATTAAACACTAAAATTTATTAATAAATGTTTGATAATGGTTGTCTTTGGCATCTTTACCATGCATGTCCAATTCAGCGTTATCATAATCATAATCTCTAAAAAAGCCTTCAAATTCTTAAAATTATTAGGAACATATTACAAAACTTCCCTATTTCATTCTTATTTGTCCCTATTCAATAGATACTTTATAGCCACTATTATTTCAAAAGCCTACATCCTTTTAGGATAAGTTTTTACTAGGTCAACAAGGAGACAATGCAACCCTATCTAGTAGTGCATATTTATCTCTCATGCTCTAACAACTATATTTTCAAAATATCACACTTCTTAACAGCTTTCTTGCACATATTAATAGGTCGATTATCAAAAATATTAAAAATATATCTATATAAAATCACATGAAGGATCAAACTTGAAAAGACTTGGCACTCTATTACAAGGAATCCATCTTTATGATTTCAAAAACATCTATTTTCTGAGTAAAGGTCTTTATTATAATTCTATTGCAATTTTACAGTCTTTAGCCAACTCTGACATTGTTTAAATATATTATATGTTAAGAGCATCCCTTGTCAAGCATTCTACTCAAATGTGTTAGTTACATTCATAAAATCTTTTCTAAAATGAGGGCTACATCAGACTAAAGTCCTTTGGGCTATGTAGAAAACACTCCATCAGCAAGGTGTTTTCTAGGGATAGCTTGGCCATTACCACTTCTCTCATTTTACCCCTTTTATATTTGATCTCATTTTGTGTGCTTGTGTAAGATTAGGGTTCTGATTTTATAGGTCTTTTACACATCAATTCAAGCTCTACATGGAGACATGTCACATATAGATACAAGACAAAAAACCAAGATTTTTAGATCCAATGCACAACTTGATAGGATAAAGTCATAGTAAAAAAATATTAATACATTGTGCTCATGTTTGCATCTTTCATATTTGTCATAGCAAACAACAAGCCATTATTTTTTAATACATTTATGTTTTAAGGTTTTTTCAGACAGTCACAATTCACATAAAATCAATAAAATTTAAAATAAATAATTTATAAGGATAATTCTCTAACCCTAACCCTAGTTTTTATTTTTAACAATCTTTTAAATCTTGTAGATCTTTATATTTTAATATATTTTGATGTATATATCATCATAAATCAAACTTTAATATTTTTTGCAATTACATTTAATGTTATTTGTAATTCATTGTCAATTCTAGTGTAAACATTTTGGTGAACCCATTATAAATAGAACATTACTTGTTGCTTATTGAATTTTGGTGTAGGTTTTAATTTTAATTCTATAAATTATTGACTGATAGAATATAGTCCTCAACATTGGATATTATCTATAATATAATGTTTCAATTTTTTCAACTTTGGAGTAATTTGACACCAAAAAAACTTATCACCTCAAATAGATACCAACATAGAGGCTCTTTCTTTTGACTTTCAGTTGAATTTTGATTTTTCTTACTAAAAAATATTTTATATTTATTTTATTTTATTTTTCTTTATCATTGCTTGTTTAAAAAAAAATACAACAATTTTAATATTATTTAGTGATTATCGTGAACGGATATATAGTGTTCCATTTACAAACATTATAATGTGATGGATTTTACTCTAATACTCATAGCTATACTACAACACTAAACACAAATTTTAGTTTATTTGTACCTCATAGTATATAATAAATACATAGGATTCCCTTGTTTACACCATTATGAAGCTATTTTTCTATCTATTTGATTTGTGGTGTACCTAATAGAAATGCATCACCCAAGAAAGTTACTCTCAACTTACCCTTAAAATCAAGGTTAGTGGGTTACATTCATTATTCTACCTCTGTAGTTAGTGCTCTAAAACTTTGAGCTGATACTAATCACTGAATGAGAAAGTATATATAAGATCCTTAAAATTATTTAAACTCTTATCTATATCACCCCTTATCCTTAATTTTTTACTGCATTTTATTCTTAGATAGCAACTTTTATTGATTTATCTTGTATACATAATCATAATTTTATCAATTCAATGTATAACACTAAATTAAGTGTGTGTTCCCATTTACATTGAAATGGGTTTAACAAATGAATCTCTCCTTTATTTTGTACATCAAATCATGGAATTTATTGTTACCTCTCATATTCTAGTTTAACATGTTAGTCATTTTATACAAGCATGGTTAGAAAATAAATTTTATTAAGAAAATCAATCATACCTTGAAGACTCTTATGCTCTTTTTACTTCCTATTGTGCTCATATTACCTCTTATCCTCTTTATCCTAATCCCCTCCCTTTATATGTGTTAGGTCATGTCAAGTATCATATTATTTTGGGGTAATAACTCTTATTTGATTCAACTAATATTGGAACTAGAGGACATGATTATAAGGAAGAGTTCATCTCTTGTGGACAAAGTCATTATATGTGTTAGCATAGATAATTAGAATAGATAAATTAGTTAGAACTATATTATATTATTTTTAGTTATTGATATTTCTCTTCCCAGATCCTTTGGATCTCTCCCTCTTATTTCTATAGCATCATAGTTTATTTATTCTACTTTTTACTACATGAATAAAACATCAAAGTTCATTGGTTTGCTCATAACTCTGGTATCAGAGCTTTCAATCACCTAGGCAAACATTGTAAAGTGGAGGTTGATGCCTACCTAGAGAAAGATTGTAGTTAAATAGGTGCAACATGAAGGTACGATAGAAGAAGTTGATGTGCAACCTATGCAGTGATGTGGGAAAGAGCAAGATCTTTCTCACTTCTGTGAGTTTTATAACCTTTGCATGGTCAAGGGAAGTAGGTGTAGGTACAAGAAGTCTCAATCAATGAGGATTTGAAAACTTTCATATTTTCCTTAGGAAATTTGTGTGCAATCTCGTAGATAACCTGTACTCTATAACCCATGTTTAATTATTTTGCTTTCATGAATTTAAATGATAACTCTAATTTGGAAGATAAACTAGAGGGTTTCTTGAAGGCCCATGATTTTTCAACTATATTCTAAATAATAAGATAGCCAAAGGGGATTCATGTTAGAATGAAGGAAAATTTTCATGGTGTACCCCATGGTCAGATTTAATCAACAAATGCAAGCATCTAGGGACTACCAAGTTTTATTAATAGAAGTGATCTAGTAAAGGACTCATGGTGGAGCCATGAAAGGATCAACATAGCATGTATAGACCTAGGACGTATCAGTAAAGAAAGAAGGAGAATCTATTTTGGTTTGAAGTGAAGTGGAGTGTGGCTCTAGTGAATAAGTCATGTGGTAGTAAGTAGAGTGGCTTAAACATAAAATCCTAATAAGATGCAAAGCCATTACAAGGATATAGCCCAAAGCAAAGCACATACTAGCCATCTAGTTATCTATATTACCATTACTAAGTGAAAGAAGATTGGAGAAAAAATATTGAACAAGGTACATATAATTTTTTATATTGAAGTAATAAATACTATTTTTTCTTGTGAAATTGTGTATAAAAAAATTTAGAAGATGTCTACACCAAAATTACTTCTATCATATGCCCAACTTCTCAAAGGACCAAACTCTTCCACCTAGAAAATAAAGATGTACACCATCCTTCAGTTTGAAGGACTATAGGGCATCATCATAGGGACTATGTAGGTTCCTATTGATCTTGATGCACTCATGAAATATGAAATAGTTAATGTTAAAGAATTGATGTTGATTATGCTAAGCATCATAGATGACATGCAATCATATGTCAGGGATGTAGACAGAGCAAAGATGATATGAGATAACATAGAAACCATTTACAAGGCAAAAAATAAGACTAAAATCTTCCATATATAGTCAAAACTTCATACAGTCTCTATGGAGTCTGATGAGAAATTCAAGGAATTCTTATGTCAAGTGGCTAAGCTATGAATGGAATTGTTAGCACTCGGTGAGATAGTAGATAATCAAATATTAATCAATATCACCTTGAGGGCTCTCCCTTCCCAATTTAGAGTGTTCATCATGATGTTGAATGTCTCCAAATAGACAATGTCATTTAAAGAACCCATGAGCCTGTTATAGCAAGAAGAAGCCATCAACTCAGTCTACGATAAGTTGCAAGACAAATATCTTATCTCTAAGTAGCAACAATGTCAAAATCTTGTAAGAGACCTCTAGAGAATTAACCATATAAATAGTAGCAATAATAGTCTTGACATCATCAAAAATCATAAAATTTGAAGAGGTGGTGTCACATCTATCAACCTAACACTCACAACATGGATAATTACTAATATAATGGCCTAAAATAAGGGTCTTATAGTAAATAAATCAATCACGATGTGATGAATCCTACAAATAAAAAAAATGTCATCATCTATAGAAGTAGAAGAGACATCTCATAGCTCAATAGGGTGATGGATCTAACAATGAGATACCTAAAAAAGATAATTATGGCACACATAAAAACTTAGTGATAGTCTCCTAGACCTCACAACCCATGAGAAATATCTAGTTGATAGACTCAAGTACCATTAAACACATGTCAAGTGACATGAATCTGTTTGATTCACTGATATACCAACCCACTAGAGATCAAGTTACGATCATCGACAATAAAGAGTGTGTTGTAGAAGGAATAGGCCAAGTTACCATTCCTCTCAAAACATGAAAATCTACACTGTCAAAGGTATTATATGTTCCTAGATTGACATCCAACCTCTAATCAGTCAGTTAGATTGTTAGGGATGGAAATCTAGAACAACAAATAGATCTGATTCCAACTTGTCAAGATCTTGCTCCTCAATAAGAGCACATATGATTACCTTGTATAAGCAACTAAACATGGAATTATACCAGAAAGAACAAGTAACTAGAATTCACAAATGGCACAGAATATGAGAGACAATACACAATCTTTTATTAATACTCATGCCAGAAGGAAATACAATGAAGATGCCACAATCCTCCACACCTCTCAGATGTACAGATCTTTTTCCCTCAAGAGTTCACTCTCCTACCAAAAATGGTCCCAACACACAACTCAAACACAGAGTTGGTGTTCATCTCCAACCAGTCAATAATAACCCTGCCAGTACACAAGTACTCAAAGTAATTCAATTATATCTCCCATGAACCCACAACAACCTGCAACTCAAATGATCTTACTTACCATGTAGAACTTCTCCATGATCTTGCAACACCCTGCAGATCAACCTATTCTTACAATTGGAAGGATCTACCTTGCCTTCCTCTTTTGCTCATAATTACAATACATGCCAATGGGTCTATAAATAGATCCCATACTAAACAATAACTTAAAATTCTAATTTACAATAATTAGACACGCAGCTCCAAGACCAAAAATAGTCTTTACATGCAAATAATCAGTTCAACAAACTAACTGTTCATGCAACAAGCAGTTTTGGAACCGCACAGGTGACTAACATCAGTCTCTATCTGCCTGGAGATGACCAATATTGGCTGACTCCTGACAGATGTCAGTTGCCTTCCTGTCCACCACTAACTGACATCAGTTGGCCTGACTGACGTCAGTGACTATAACACTCAGTAACTCCTCCATGTCTGCATACAGTGAAGCTTTTAGCTCCACAACCTAACAATCTCCCACTTGGAGATAAATAGATGCACCTATACCTGTACCTGTACATCATCTAGTTTGTTCCCTGGCTTTGTATCCCTCTTCAAAATCACTCTTGAAGACCAACCACCACAAATCTTGTGGTGTACCTCCTGTCATCCAAATCACCTACCACATCCACATCTACAAACCCATGTAGAAAATAACTTGACCCTATATAGCATGTGCACCTATTGATGGTCCCTCTCAAATACCTGAGAACCCACTAAACTGCCCTTTAGTACTTTTTTCTCAGATTGGCTCCAAACTTGTTGACAACTCCCACTGCTTGGGAAATCTCAGGTTTAGTACGTACCATGCACTTAACCTCATTATGTGAATCAAGACACTAATCATAGAACTGTCCAACCATTGGCATGCTAACCAGTTTCACACAATCATCTGGAGACAAAAATCAACCTGTGACCTTTCATGTCTCTAGAACACACTCATGCCAAAGAATCTTGCTACTCCCAGATTACTCATGACAGACCTCTGAACTAACTTTACCTTTAGTTTAGCAACTCCCTGCATATGTGAACCTACAACAAGCGCACAATATAGTAACAAGATAATGTAGCTAATATTATCTAACCTGGTAAAGAGAAACACAATGGTCAAACCTCCATTGTCCTGCAGCTTACTCAAGACCATATACCCTAGCCTTCTGTCTCACGTGTCCATTCCCGCTCTTCTTTATCCTAAACATCCATTCATCTCTCAGTGCTTTCTTCCAGCTAGAAACTCCACCAAAAAACTCTCGTTTGGTTCTTCTCCAAGGAATCACATCCTTCGTCCATGCCAAGCTCCCACTATTTCTTGGATCTACCTGCTCTGCTTCTTTAATAACTTCCTAGTTCTTGACCATCAGTGAGCAACAAGTAGTATAAAGAAGGGAAATGATGAATTCAAGGCTTACTTACCCTTTAAGTCCTCCATATGGGTGCTTGAGACTCCTTGACAGCTTGTTGTCCACCCAAAATCTGTCTTAGTGACCAATGTCGATCACATCTCAGTCTGCACCTGATCGACATTAGTTCCATGCTACTACCTCATCACTGATGTCGATTCCCCTAACATATGCCAGTGTTTATTTGTTTAGAGTCATTGATGTCAGGCTACACATAGCCGATGTCGGTCCCTATCTGGATGCTGATGTCAATTTTCTAACTGACATCGATCTCTATGTTTTACTTATGAGAGATGACTTCTACCCATGAGCTCCTTTTGGATTAAAACCCTGTCCAAATCAACCTTGCTCTACTCAAAATTCTTCAGCCACTTGCACTAATCTTTGTCCATCATCTTCTCCTTGAAAACCAAGACTTTCCTGTTCTTGTCACGAACATCAGATTTCTCAAGAAACGTCACTTTCTTCCTTTGCTTACAGAAATCTCGATCCATGATTTTCAAATATGAAAGCATACCCTTTGACTCAAGAACATGCATCCCCTTCTTATTCATGTGACCAAGCCTATTAAGCCACATCTTTGAATCTACAGCTGAAGTAGATAAATGAGAAGGAAAATTAGTAATACAAGTAGATAGATAAAGCGTACCTACTTTCTTACCTCTTGCTACAACAAGTGCACCCTTGGTAACCTTCCAAGAGTCCACTATGAGAGTTACTATGTAACCCTCATCACCCAACTTTCCAACAAAAATCAAATTTTGTTTCAGGACTGGGATATGCATGACCTCCTTCAACACCCATGTGTTGCCCATCTGCAATTTCAGCTTCACTTTCCCTTGGCCAATCATTTGACAAGGCTTATCGTCCCCTAAATAAATTTCTCCAAAGTCTCCCTGGACATATTCATGAAAAAAATTCCTATTTGGGGATGTATGGAAAGAGGCACCAGAATCTAAAACCCAAGATTCTAATCTATCCAAGGAACATACCAGAGCATCCTATGTAATAATACCTGTAACATCTGCAACATCTGCTTCTTCAGTTCCTTCTTGCTGATCTTCAACCAACCAAAAATCTCTCTTTACATGCCCTTGCTTTTCACATTTCCAGCAAGTTATTGTGCCATACCTAGATTTGGATCTCCTACCTATCTTTGACCTTGATCTCCCATGCTCGATCTTCTCTCTTTGCCTTCCCCTACTTTCAACACTCAAAGCATTACCTGATGATTCACCTGTGAATTTCTTCATTCAAGATTACACTCACAACTCATCCACTTTTAGGATTTTTGAAGTAGACGCAGTATTACTAACTGCCATTACTAAACTCTCCCAACTTTCAGGTAATGAGCATAAGATTAAGAGAGCCTTAATTTCATCATCAAAAACAATATTGACTAAATTTAACTGGTTTACCAAACCATAGAAATCACTAAGATGACTATGTACAGATCCACCTTCCAACATTTGCAAATTAAATAATTGCTTCATAAGAAATACCTTATTCAAAGCTAAGGGTTTTTCATATAAATTTGCCAAAGATTCCATCAACTCTACCATTGTCTTAGCCTGTGATAAGTTGGAAATCACAGATGATGCAAGGCTCAACCTTATAGATCCCATAGCCTTCCGATCAAGAACCTCCTATTATTCATCCTTCATATCCATGGGCTTGCATGTAACCCCACCCAATGGTAAGTACAAATCTTTTTGATACAGATAATCTTTTATCTACATCCTCCATAATTGATAGTTCTTGCCATTAAACTTCTCCATTCATAGCTTACTTTCTACTGCCATTGATATACTCCCACTCAAACAGAAACCCTTGTGAGTGACCTATAATCAATAAACACTAACCAGATCTGATACAACCTGTTAGTAACCCAACCAAAAGCTCTGATACCACTTGTTAGGGATGGAAATCTAGAACAACAAATAGCTCTGATTCTAACTTGTCAAGATCTTGCTCCTCAATAAGAGCACATATGATTACCTCGTATAAGCAACTAAAAACAGAATTATACCAGAATGAACAAGTAACTAGAATTCACAAATGACACAGAATATGAGAGACAATACACAATCTTGTATTAATACTCATGCCAAAAAAATATATAATGAAGATGCCACAATGCTCCACACCTCTCAAATGTACAGATCTCTTTCCCTTAAGAGTTCACTCTCCTACCAAAAATGGTCCCAACACACAACTCAAACACAGAGTTGGTGTTTACCTCCAACCAATTAGTAATAACCCTATCAGTACACAAGTACTCAAAGTACTTCAAGTAGATCTCCCATGAACCTGCAACAACCTACAACTCAAATGATCTTACTTACCATGTAGAACTTCTCCCTGATCTTGCAACACCCTGCAGATCACCCTGTTCTTACAATTGGAAGGATCTACCTTGCCTTCCTCTTTTACTCATAATTACAATACATGCCAATGGGTCTATAAATAGATCCCATACTAAACAATAACTTAGACTTCTAATTTAAAATAATTAGACACACAGCTTCAAGACCAAAAATAGTCTTTACATGCAAATAATCGGTTCAACAAACTAACTATTCATGCAACGAGCAGTTTTAGAACCGCACAGGTGATCGACATCGGTCCCTGTCTGCCTAGAGATGACCGACATCAGCCAACTCCTGACTGATGTCGGTTGCCTTCCTGTCCACCACTGATCGACGTTGGTTGGCCTGACCAATGCCACTGACGGTGACACACAACAAATCCTCCATGTCAAAGGTACTATATGTTCCTAGATTGACATCCAACCACTTATCAGTCAGTTAGATTTTGAATCATCATCCTAAAGTGGAACTTTTTTTTGATAATGGCATCAAATACTATTTAATCTCAAGCAAAATTATGGTTCTTATTAGAGCATTTTTTAAAGATAAATTATTTACTTTAGATGTTATTTCATCTTTTGTGTTGTCTCTATTTGCCTCTATGATAGAATATATTACTCTCTAGCACTACTATTATGGTCACATATTTTCTAGATCTTTGTACCATCTAAGTTTAAAATGGATAGTAAATTTAGTTCCCAAGTTATCCATTTATTTTCCTATTTTCCCTAGATTTCTTAAAGGTAAAAAACACATGGATATGTTCAAGACAAATACCTTTCATGCCAACAAACATTTCGACGTTGTTCATACTGATGTGAATGAACTGTTACCTTCTTCATTTTTGGATACAAGTACTTCCAACTATTCATGGATGAATACTCTCAGAAGACATAGGTGTTTTTCCTAAAGAAGAAGCGTGAAGCCCTTCATCATTTCTAGGTCTTCTATCAGTAGGTTCTGAAGGAGATTAGATGACCACTTCTTCACCTCTACTTAGATCAATGGGGGAATTCATAGCAAATAACTTCTTGGCATTCTTGAACTAATAAGGCATATAAAAAAATTTACTGCTCCCTACATGCCCCAATAGAATGGCATTATTGATCGATTTACTCACATAGAAATAGAAATGGCTCGCTTCATGTTGTCAATAACAAATCTGGAGAAATGATATTGAGTATAAGTGGTCCAAATAGTTGTTTATCTTGTCAATAGCTCACCAATAAAGATTTTAAAGGACAAAACACTAGAAGAGGTATGGAATGGTAAAAATACATTGATTTCTCATCTATGAGTGTTAGATTGCACATCATATATTCATGTCTCATCTCAAAAGAAGAAGAAAATCAAGTAAAAAACATTCTCATGCATCTTATTAGGATATAATATTACCTTGAAATCATACCATCTTAAGGATCCTAAGATAAATAAAATCTATGAAAGTAAATATGTGGTTTTAGACGAGTCTTCCTTTGACTCAGTGATGTAAAAAAAAGAGTCAACAACAACCACCTCTCACCAATTACTCTCTGAGTAAGATGATGAGGAGACTTCTCATAGAGAAGATGAGCTAAAAGTAGAGCTATATGTTGACCTTGGAGAATTATAAAATCCCCTAGGTAGTTCTTCACATTAGTAGCAAAGTTCCTATCTGAATTGGGTATGAAGCACCATCAAAGACTCCCATGTGCAATCTCCCCAAAATACTTCATCTGAAGTGAGAATGAGGAGTCAAATAAGAAATGAGGTAAATGTTTCACTCATGAGTATAATGATTAATAACTCTGAACCTAATAATGTTCAATAATCACTAAGGCAACCTCAGTCGAAGAAAGTAATAGATGTTGAGTATGACTCACTCATGTAGAATCAGACTTGGGAACTTGTTGGTCTACCTATAGGAAATAAACCCATAGGATAAATCCATGTTATTTTAGAATTTTACATCATATTTAATGAAATATGTATGAATATTCAATCATCTTGTACATAAATTAATCATTCAATGTATTAAATTTGAGACAAAGGCATGTTGACATTTATGGACATTGCATGAAATAAAGTTATGATAGGTGACAAATTGGTGAAAGTGTGAGGGGGTCACATTTATAGATAAGCATAGTGGCACACACTAACTATGTGCATGTTGGAATGGCATGGGAATTTGTTTTTATTATAAATTCCAAAGATTTCAAAAAGGGTTAAGCACCTATAAGGCAATGAAAAAGGTGGGGACATCACCTATATGAATGTATTCAAGTTGTAGAGTAGAAGAATGCAAATTATTGATGAAATGGGATAGCTTCAACATAAAGGCATGTTGACCTTTATGAACCTAATGGTAATGTAATTTATCCCATTCATCTGTAATGATAGATTTCCTTATCACCCATAGTTATGCAGGAATCCCATTCCTATTTCAAAATGTAGGGTATCAAACATTGCCACTTTCACTTATATATTTCACCAATGATAGCATAAAACCACACATTTTAATCTCTCCAATACTAAATCTTGACCAATATTATGTGGATAATGGCCCCGTACATTCACCATTAATGATAATTTATGATGGACTTTTGTATGGAATAAATGTGTGTTGGCTTTTTTATGGATAAAACATCTTAATATTATAATAGATTTTACATAAATTAATCATTCGATGTATTGGATTTGAGGTGAGGGCATATTAGAATTTATGTACCTAAAAGGAAATGCTAGTAGGTAAACCAAAAAAAATTTGTATGTCATGTGTGCATTACAAGTCATGCCTTAGGTTAGCATCTGTAACCTGGTGGGGATAAAATTCAAAAACAGGATTTAACATCACATACTAATTATGTGCATGTTGGCATTACACCAAAATGTGTTGTTTCTATAAATTCCATATATTCTAGTAAGGGTTAAACATATATAGGCCAATTAATATGGTTAGGGAATCATCTATATTGAGGTATGTGAGCAGGATGTACTAAAAGGTGTGTAATGAACCTTATGTAAATGAAACAAGATGCAAGAAAACTCTGATGTAAGTGCATGTTTACCTATATAAACCTCATGGGAATGTAATTTATCCCATTTATATAGTGTTACATTACCCTTTCACTCACACTTATGCGAGAATCCCATTCCTCTTTCAAAATGTAGGGTATTGAATATGTAACTTTTTATTACAAATTTCACTAATAAATGCACAAAACCCTACATTGTAAACTATATGGACAAGGAACCTATAACATTCACTATTAATGGCTATCTATGTTAGATTTTTGTGTGAAATAAATATCTAAATCCATGTTCATTTAGCATTGTACGTCATAATTAATGAAAGACGTATGAATGTTTGATTGTCTTATACATAAATTAATCAATCAATGTATTAAATTTGAGACAAAGGCATGTTGACATTTATGGACATTGCATGAAATAAAGTTCTGATAGGTGACATAAAAAAATATGTACATGTGTGTATTACAAATCATGCCTCAAGGTAGCATCTGTAACCCGATGGGGGTCACATTCATAGATGAGATTCAATGACATGCACTAACTACATGCATATCTGTGTGAGCTTAGAATGTATTGTTACTAATAATTACATAGATTTTATAAATGGTTAAATGTTTGTAGGCCAGTGAATAAGGTCAATCACGGATATTTAGGTATGAGAGTTGTAGTGTATCAAAAGTTATGTGGTGAACTTTATGTGAATGAAAGAATATACAATATGACTCCAATGTAAATGAGTGATTACCTCAATGAACCTTACGGGAATATAATTTGTCCCATTTATCTAGTGTTGCAGTACCTTTTCAATTTTACTTATATGAGAATCCCATTCCTCTTTAAAAACATAGGGTATCAAACAATACAACTTTCAATTATAAATTTCGTCAATAAATACAATAAACCTCACATCTTAATATCTCCTATATGTAATCTTGACAAAGCTTATATGGATAATGATCTTGTAACATTCACCTTTAATTTCCATGTATGTTATCCTTTTGTGTGCAATAAATATCTAAATCCATGTTATTTTAGCATTGTACATCATATTGAATGAAAGACATTTGAATATTCAATCATCTTATACATAAATCAATAATTCAATGTATTGATTTTGAGGTAAAGTATTATTGACAATTATGGATACTATGTGAAAATAAATGTTGGTGATAAACACATAAAAAAATTATACAACATGTGTACATTACAAATCATGCCTCAGGGTAGCACTTGCATCCCGGTGGGGGTCACATTCATATACGACCTTCATCAACATGCATTAACTGCATGAATGTTAATGTAGCACTAAAATGTGTTGTTGTTATGAAGCCTATAGATTATAGAAAGGATAAAACATCCATAGGAAAATGAATAAGATCATAGCATTACCCATATTGAGTTATGAGAGTTGTAATATACCGAAAAATGCTACCATAAATTTTAAATGTTTTGCCCATAGACCACCACTACCATAATTCCCACCTACTCAACCATAGTTTTTGGCTCCTAAATTTAGGTAGGACCATGAGATGAGTCACTTTTATATTTATACAATTTACATATAATTGATCATGATAGGAAACTCATTTGGGATGTTAGCCTTCCTATGTTGTATAAATATGCCTTATATGTAATGTCCTCCCCTCATCATTTTAGAATTGATATGCCATAATTGGGTGACCCATGCAACCAATAACTTTATTGTTTGCATGATATGATTTATATATCAAGACCCTTAAACACAAGTATGACAACCAAATGTTAGTTTAGATTTAATATAAATTAATTGTCATGTTCAATTAGTAGCTTGATTAGCTATAGGAGCACTCAATTAAGGCATATCCATCCCGTTAAATATAATCACAATAATATAGTGTCATTTGAGACTCAATGTAACCTATTTATTTCCCCATGTATCTAATTTCTTGACTGCTATAGTGAAATTACTTGACTAATATAATATATATCGGCAATAGGTCACAATATGACTAGTAGGAAAATGTAGTAGTAGGTATGATTTTTGTAACTTGAAATTTTCAAGTGGGCATGGAAAGATTTATTAAATAAAGGGAATGTAACTAGCTTCAATATTAAAGATATTAAAAAATAGATGGGATATATGAATGTTAATAAGGGATATTAAATATAGAGTGGGGGATTAGACAATTGACTGAGAGGGCGTTACTAAGGTTATATGAGGTAACATTAGATAGAATTAGTGATGGAATTAGTAATCCAAAGTAGGTGATAAAATTATGATGCATACAATAGGCATATAAGCAAGAATGATAAACAAGAAAAATAGTAGAGATTTTAAGAAAAAACTTGGCCCTTTTATTTTCATATTCACATTTTGCATTCCAAACTCCCAAAAAAAATTCTTAAGCATCCATTGTCCAAGCTATATATAGACATAGATATTGGCACCAATAAAATAATCATCTCTATATGATGTGACATAAAGTGCAAAATTATACACTAAATATATCAGAAAGGTGGAATAACATGACTAAAGCAAAGTATTTTTGGCTAGCAAGCATCTACTTTCTTCCATCATTCCTAGCCTTTTTACAAAGTTACTTGGTAACTTGTCATAAAGTGACTTTATTCATTAGAAAAAGCATATAATTTCTAAGATATGGTGGTTTTCAGGGATTATCATTAGAATATCTTTCTTTTCTATATGCATACTCAATGTAGATAACCTAAGCAACTCAACTATCAAGATCCAATTTTGGATTACTATCTAGATTGTTCTAAAGATCTTGATAGATCATCGACAGGCTAGGACATTCTATTAGATTTGTTTTGATCACCATCAATTAATCTTTAATTAATCCACTAGAAAATAGGACTTCATAATCAATCCTTTTTAAATAATTTTGTATCCATTTTTATATTATCAATCTAGATTCTAAACTTTGATCAGCAAACTCAAAGCTAGTGAGCAACTCAGAGTTTAGTAGAATGTCTATGGCCTCCATTTATCTTTTTCACCAATTAGGGTGCAATACTTGGACAAAAAATCATAAATAATAATTAATCAAATGCTTTAGTATGTTATTTCATGATGCCATCCATGATGGAGGTATATGAATAAATAGATCAATAAGATAGTTCTTAACTAAATTTAAATATGGTTATACTCTGGTAGATTTCTTTTGCCATTTTTAATGCATTGTAGAGTGTTCCAAACCCATACATAATCTAGGGAACTAAGAGGATGACTAAAATCTAGATTTGCCATTATTTTAAACTAAAAGAAGCAAAAAACCATAAAGGACCAATTTACATGCACATAATTTAGTAAGATTATTAATTTTTTTGGGGTTAACTTTGGTATCATGATTTATACTAGAAAAATATTTTATATATTATTTTTTTCCTCACATACTTTCATGTAAGACCATCCATGGCCAATCTGTAATTTTATTACAAAATATAACAAAGGAATTTGGGTTGAATTATTGTATAATTTTTTGGGTTAACAAATTTTGCATTAGCCACAAATATTACTAGATTATAGATCTTACTTATTAATTCATTTTAATTTTCATATCTCAAAGTTATAGTGTAATGGAGCATAAAAAATTCCCCTAAGTGTTGATGCTGTCCATGGAGCCACACAGTATTTAAATCCTTAACAAATTTCACAAGTAGACATTGCATGATCCTAAATTGGAATTGATATTCCAATAGATCTACAACTTCATGAAAATTTAGTATATTTTAAAATTTCCACAATGTTAATTAAAGTTTTCATGAGTTTGATAGTCCAATATTTTGATTGAATGTGTGATAAATCCTTTAAGTAAAAACTGCATAGGTCCATGACATAATGGACACATTTTAAAAATACAAACATGTGACTAATCAGTAAACGGAACTAATAATTCCATGGGTCAAAAGAGTGTAAGAAGGCCATGAAAGAAAAAAAATTTACATTTCACAAAGACAATTAAAACATTGCATATCACTATCCCTCCAATTCACATTGGAAATTATTCACATAAGTCACAATTCTCTAGCCAAGAAATACATGGGAATTTTAAATTACTACATATTTCATAAGAGAACCTAAAATTGAGAGTTATTTGTTTCAATGGAAATCTTCCAATAGTGATGGCCTTAGGGCAGGCATCCACATGTGTGGTATAAACTTTCTTATAAATCATCATTGAAGTTGGGGAGCCCAAGGAATAGAAGTTGATGGGGTGATCTTCTTCATCAGGAGAGGAGAGGGGGAAAAAATAACACGAGGGATAAAATAAAATAATAGATAAAATAATGCAAATATAGTGGCCTACAAATTTTAGGTGAAGCATTTGGATCTCAATTCATGACTATGACTATGTTTATACTTCTAATTATATTTTTTCTCAAATATCAATCAAGTAAGTGTTTGTACCTCTATGGTGTCTTGTGTTTTTGAGAGATTTTTGTGGAGAGATAAATACCATTAGGGAGGAATCCATTTAATTGACTCCTTGATTCTTTTTTTAACTATACTTACAAATACTTGTATAAAATTGTAAGTCTTTGATTTTTAATTTAGAATTATCTTGACTAGTATCAAAATAACCAGGTACCAATTTGACTACTATTAGTCTATTCTAATATAAGATGTGTTAGTTTTGTATGTTTTTGAACCCTTTCCCTAATTTAACCATTTCTTTTTTTCCCTTATTATAGGCTTTCTTTTTTACAAAATGTTGGGATGTGTGACAATAAGGTATTAATTTAAATTTGATAATTATACATACACAATTATTTATATATATTTTTAACAATGATATATCACATAATTACATTGTATCCTCATGCAATTACAAGGATCACATATAAGGATTTCCTACACTAATTTTTATTCCATTTCTATTTCTTGAATATTTATTATTACATACTTGCTTGAAAAAAAGAACTAGTGAAAAAAGCATATAGAATGGACTACTTTCTTACATCACATATATAATGTTACGGTTTGGTATATTGATACAGAACATATTTCTTTCTAATTTTCATAATTGTTGATCTCTAACTTAACATGTTGTTTATGGGTATGATTAAGGCAAGGATTTCATAACAACATCAATTTTTAATTTACTTGGAATTTCTCTTGGAGGTGATTATGAGTTCAAGAAAAGGTGAGTAATGATTGTAGTTTCACATATCAATTTTCTACTCTATGAAAGGTTTACAATGAGAAAATATTGAGGAAGAGATTCACAAAGTTTTAAACCATCAATACCTTCATCCCAATAGTAGGATAATATTTCCAAAGGGTCAAATAGTTGGTATTATTAATCTTAGTAATTGATGAGTTCAATAACCTTATCATCATGATCTAAAATGGAATAAAAACTTAAAATAGGTGAATATCCTTGACTAAAAATAACTTGAGTTTACTATAGATAAAACATTGAACTTACATAAAACTCAAATCAAGTCAACAAAACCCTGATATTTTGAAACCTACATTTAGAACTACCCTTCTATCTTATCTTATTAACAACAATTATGTGAATAAAACCCTGTACATTATGTTAGAAAAAGACATATTCATTTAATAACATCATTAAATAGATCAAACCAATTATTTATAAAGTAAGAAACATACTAATAGTACCCTAAACCCTAAACCTAAATTAGAGATCAATGTTAGTTAGTGCAGTATGGAGGACATTAAGAAAAGTCAACATCTCTATTTTCTGGTGCCTACCTTCCAAACACTTGACCAACACAAACCAAAAAATAAATTGGTAATGAAATACAAATATATAATATCAAACATTATTTATTTTATTCCTACAAAATTCTATAGGTTTGCTACACTCTGGAATGTCTTAGACACTAGGTGTATTTACTCGTGCACAATGTGAAAGTGTGGAATTCAATTTGTATAATTTTTTAGTGAACTTTGTACATTCACCTGCAGAGGGGAATATTGAGTATATACCTTTAACATTGTAGTTTGTAAAACTAACTTTTGAAGAGTCTATGACATCAATGACAATGTTGAATCTTATCATGGAAATGATGCCCTTGGAATAAGTTAAATACATTTTCTATTATAGAATTAAGACTAGTTAGATACTTGTTGATGAAAGTAGTGCTTTACATTTGGTTGGTGCTCTTTTGTTAGAATGTATCTCTATTTATGGTATGGTTTTTTAGTTGTCTATAAATTATAAACATAATGGTATCCTAAAATATGAAGTAAACAATCTCTAAAAAATTTCAATGAACTTGTTTTAAGCATGCATTTAAAATTTATATCAATGACATAATTGGAATACCATAGTAGCTACCAAGTACTTGTAGTTTTTGGCATTGATGAAAAATGGGAGGGACTAAACCATGAGTACAATCAAAATATTGGAAATGTTATTCACGGTTAGGGTCAATTTAAACTTAAATATGAAGATAATAGTGTAAATTTTTTTAATTTAAATGCTTATGTGAGTAGTTCAATGCACAAAAAATTTCCTCTAGCAAGCTCAAAAAGGAAAAATTGGACAAAGTTAATTGAAAAAATGCCTTCCTCCAATAAAATATGAGTAAACCTAATGAAATATCTGATATCAAAAAATAATGAACCGAAAATAAAATAGAAAATGGATCTATTTACATGTTGATAAGGTGATTGTTAATGCATCAAAGCAAATCAATATTCCTCTACTAGTGTGTGCAATGAAGTGAATGCAAAAGTGGATGGGTCTAAAATTATAATATTTCAAAATGAATTATAACAATAAAATGGGATTTTTTATATTCCATGAGTAAATATTATGAATAATATGATTAAATTTAGATGCAATGATGTTGGTGAATTGTAAAAGGATTTTCATGGCTTAGAAGGTGCAATCTTTTATGAAAAATTGAAATGGATGTGTATATATTACTATAGAGGGGCATTGGTGAATTATAAAAATATTTTCATGGCTCAAAAGGTGCAATTTTTTGAGAAATGGAAATGGATGTGTATCTATTGCTATAGGGTAAACTTATGCTAGGGAAATAACATAAGGCCTCATGAGAGAGATTAATGTATTAATGATTATATTATTGAATTGGTTTTGATTTTAAAACATGTTGATTTTAATGAAGGATAAAATCAAGATATAGATACAAAAAAATCATATGATTTAAAATAAGGGAAATCTAACAGTTGTGAACATAAATAATTTGGTATAATACTTGCCAAATATTTGACCAAACAAAACCAAAAAAATTAACTAATGAAATAGTAGTATAATTTATTCCTACAAACATCATTATTTTACTCCTGAAATAATACTCTAGACAAAAATGTATAAAACTACAATATGAAATAGGAATCAAAAGAAAAAAAACCCTACAAACCAATTTTGAAGCCCTCAACTTTAATTATTTATGTAGTCCTCTAATGGTCAAATCTTCACACATGGAGTGCAAATTAGAGATGTGATAAAATATTCAAAAAGGGAGTAAATATGAGAGATTGCATTTTTTCATGGGATTTTTCATAACCTCGACTATCACATGATTGACATGGATGATCACATTAATGTTTCTAGGTCTTTATGTGTGTATGGGTCATGTTGAATCAAAAAATACTAGTTGACATTAACACATAAAGTTTGTACTTATTTTTTAAGCTAAACAATAATAATATCATCATATTCATCATTCAAAAGAATTGTAAATCATTTATGGATACAAATAAATATGGATAACAACATGGTAAAATAATTATTGATAAAAATTTCATCTAATTTAAACATCAAATAGGTTCGTATTTTCATATAAAACATATTGTGTGCCTATTTTATTGGAGATTATATGTTAAAGAGGTTGGAGGACCTGTAGAGATACAAGGGAAGGTGAGGTTTAATAATGGCTTCCAATGGAATTACTTTGGGTATTGTTATTCCAAGCCCCTCACTCATGTCGATACTCATTCCCTCTTCAATACTCCACTCAAATATCTACATCATCCTCTTTAATGTGTATGTCACGACATTCAGTGCCAAAGGCATACCTAGACACATTATTCTCCTTGAACCAAAATATAGGGTTGCTCTATGGGTAGAGTAGTGGTAATATAAGAGATGTTAGATAGGCATCCTTAGAAGTATTATTGTTATATAATGGAACATTCAAGCAGGATGATGAAGAAATAAATTATGGAGAACCTAAATAGACATCCATAGTTGACAATATATAAATATCTAAGGAAGATTCCAAACGGGAATCTAGAGGTGTGATTATCTAGAAGAATATAAAGGAGAATACAAAGAGGAATCTAGAGGCATGACAAAAGAGGAACATATATGATATTATAAA
>JARHVA010000137.1:4915000-5030000 GCA_037957365.1 Torreya grandis | reverse complement strand
GTGAACTTGTACAACCTAATTTTACCCAGTGCATTGACATGAATTCCCAATGCTTTGATTGAGGTTGATCACCTTAAAAATTATATATATATATATATATATATATATATATATATATATATATATAGAATATTTATATATATATATATATATATATATATATATAGAATGAAAACAATAATGAATTTAAGATAATCATGTATGAGGTTAGGGAGTTTAGGTGCCTATTTACAACGAAGGGGGAACACCCAAATATTATTGAGATTATAAAATGTGTGAGGCAGATTGTGCAAAATGAGTCTTTGAAAGTTCAAATAATGTATGTAAAAAAAAATAAAAAATGGAGGAGTTGTTTGATTTGGGGAGACTTTTTATCTTGAAACTTCATGCTAATTATTGTAAAAGGTGGTCATTATTTCCTATAAATTTTAAAATGAGGGAAGCAAATTCTCCTTCTAACTAGTCTAATTCCCTTACTATATTTATCTTTTATTTTCATGCAATGTTAAATGGTTTTGATAGTTGGGTTGGCCTTAAATTCTAGATTCCTACCCTTTGTTTCTGAATTTATGATTGGATGGTGTTCTATCCATTGAAGGAGGATCAAAATGAAAAAAAGGAAGAAGGTGGAGGAGGATAGGGGTTTCACTTAATTTCATGATCTTCCTCAAATCTCACCTTGTTATCTAAGAATAGTGTCTGAGAAGTTGTCAAAATATTATATTTGAATGTTCATCCATAGACTGTTGTATTGCTCTATTAGAGAAGTATGACTTTCATTGATTATAGAAGAGGTGTTATCTTAAGATTTTAATTTTTAGCACAACTTTCTAGCTTGATGAACACAAGGGTTTCCTTTATATTTTGGATAGATTTCATGATATTTAGTTCTAATTTCTATGATTTTTTTCTTACACTACTAATCATTTTTTAATGTTGATCTTGTAAATTTAATAGTTGAGTAAATTTTCTATATTCCTTATTTATATTAGTTTTAGATTCAGCATAGCTAAAGTTATCACTTTGAGGTCTAATGTTTTTTTGTGATGATTTCTATTTTTTCTTCTTCATTTTGATGAAAAATCCCCTCCAAATTTTTGGTACAAGCCTAAGTTACACCAATTCTTTCAGGCTGTGGAAGATATGTTTGATACAACTCTTTGGATCTAAGTGATCTTATTTTACTATTATGATATGGAGTATTATTATTCATTTTGACTTCCTATTTTTTAGCCTTTTGGATATTGAATTAACTTTGATGTAAACATTTTTCATTTATGAATTAGAATAATGAAGAAGCTCATAACTCTATTCATAGTTTTAAAAAATAGATAGTGAATGAAAGGAAGAACATTCTTTCACAAATGCACCAATGAATAATTAATCTATGCATAAAATGTTTTAAATCCTTCACATATGACGTAGAATAGTTTTTTATAGCATTAAATAAAAATTTGTGTATTTTGAAATTCCTAATAGTATACATATGGTGGAAAATTTCTCATTTATTCTCTAATTTTGATGCATACTTAGAAATATAATTGTAGATAGATTCACCTTAGAGAACATGTTGGAAATTAGCATTTATTATCTAAATCAAAAACATGTATGGGTTGTGGGTGTTTGATCTATCATCATTATGAGAAGGAATGTATTTTTTTATTCCATTATTTTCAATGGTTATCAATGATTATTTATGTAACTCCCAAAGGAATTTGTACCGACATTGAAGAGTTTTCCATTGTTTCTCAAACATATTTCTTTAATGCACTTGGCACATTTCTTCTAGGAACAATGTGATACCTATTCTCAACATGAATGGTCCAAATCCTCAAGTTTTGGCTTGTCATTTTTAATATTTAGTAACTTGATGGTAGTGTCAAGACTTCACCAAACAGTTGAACCATATGATATTCTTACATACATTTTTATGTCATTAATTAGAGGTACTTGAACTAAATATCAAATAAAAATAATTGATATCCATACAAATGGAATAGATTTGTGCATGGGGAAGTTCCCTTGAAAATGTACATCAATATGGGATAACTTTTAAAGATTTTATTTCATTCCAAAATCCTAGATATAATATATGGATCATAATCGTGTGAAAACACAAATACAATAATAGTAATTTTGATCACATTTATAATTGATCCTTTCATATTAATGGAGATTCATGCAATAAAAATATTTATGATCCCATTTATAATTGATCCTTTCATATTAATGGAGATTCTTGATTGGGTTTAGTTGTCAAATATTACACTTCAATGCAATCCTAATATTGATCAATTATAAGGTTTCCCCATATAGACATTACGGGTGACTGTTACATAATCATATTAAGACACATAGTTTATAGTGTATAAATCATTTTATCAATTAAATAAATCGCTCATTCATTATGTATGAGTGCGACATGAATACACATTACAAAATGAAAATTTTAGTAAGGATTCAATATTGGGTTTAGTCTTAGACTATTATACTCCAATATGAACCAAGTATAAATCAACCATAACATTGTCCCACATAAACATTGTGAATAAAGTATATGTGAGTGTGCATTACTATGAGAAATTTAAAATGTATGAATGATTTAATTAATTAAATCAATCTATTAATACACACAAAATACATAAATGATTTTATTAATTAAATATTTTAGTTTATGCACCCCTTAATTATGCCCCTTAAATGAAGTGTAGAACACAATGATGTATCTTACATATTGTTTTGAGTTTTAAAGATTTATTATTCAATTGTGAACATGTTTCACTTCATGTTACATCAATGAGATAGCTAACATGATTTACATGCATAATACACTCAAGGTAGTCTTTTTAGTGTTGTTAATGGTGTCTAGTTTTTACAATAAGATGTATAGGATGTAGGATGGATTTTTACCATGATTTACATATATAGGTGCAATTGCACAAATACACATTCCATCAGGCCACAAATAGAATCCTCTTTTTAATTCACATTGGAATATATGCTTGTGGAGTTCCATTTTTTCCAAGGATATATATATATATATATATATATATATATATATATGAAAAGAGATAGGATAGATGAGGTGTATTTGGAAATGTGCCATGCTTTGAAGGGTTAAAAATTTTAAGAAATGATATATCAACGATGGGAAGCATACACAATTAAAAAAAACTGGGGTTGGATCTAGACCAGCACTGATATCAAAGATGTTATGTTTGTTTTAATCTAGACAACTAGCATTTGATATGAATGCAAGAGAAAATAAATGTAAGATTTATTATGTAGTTGAATATTTGACTCTGGGCATCCCCCCATAACAAGATCTTGGTTGTTTTTTATGGGTGGAACAATATAATAATACAATCCAGATACAAAAATTATATTTTTAGGTTTACAATGTGAGAGATGTCTATCATTGATTTAGATTCTAATAATATAATGTTGCCAAATGACTTCATTTATTTTTTTATAATAAATTTCAAACTTGCTTAACTTTATCAATATATAATTATCAACATAATTATATTTTATGTTTATTAAATTTTGATCATAAATAAGATAGGTAATAGTGTGATAAATATTTTTGGTAAGCATTCATTAACATGCAATATCTTTACAAATTAAACTATTTATATGTAGAGAATATAGAAACAAAACATTGCTTAAAATAACTTTTAATTATTATTTTTTAAAGAAAATACATCATATAAACTATATATGGTTTTACAATTTTATTTATTTTCAATTAAATAAAGACTTAAATATCCCACTAAATAAAGAAAATAAATTATCAAACTTATTCTCATTAATAAATTCATATATAAATTAGATTTTTTCAAAATTTCATTAATCTCTACATTAATTTAATTTAATAACACATTTAACTAACCAGTATGTACTCTGATACACATTAAAAACCAACCATCTCTCTCTCTCTCTCTATATATAGATAGATATATATAGTTACATATCAACCCTTCTCTTTGTCACATCCCAAATGCTTTCTCACGGACAGAAGTGGCCGCGAAGCGAAGGTTCTGTCGTTTGTTGTGAAACATTCTTTTGCCAAAGCAGAAGAGGAGATAACCAAAAGTGGGCAGAAGCCAAGTTGAAGCTGCATAATGGGTCCGTAGCTTTCTGACAGCGACGATAGAATTTGGTGAATGGGACGCTTCTTGTTTGGCAGATTAAGATGCCCAATTATCGGTCATGAGGGAGGGTGTGGTGCCCAATTATTTAGCTGCTTCTTTTTACTTCTGCGCTTGTCTGTAATAAACAACAGCAGGGCAACCAAAGCCGCGAGAAGGATAACAGTAACTGCTTCCAACGCCATAATTCAGGTAGAAGGGTTTACATTACACAACGATATCATTCCATAATATTAATAACCTCTTTAACTTCGCTTTCTCTACTTTAGCTAGCTATCCATTACATTACGTTTCTTTAATTGAAAAATTCATCACACAATCGCTGTCTTCCTGAACGAGGTTGTCTTATATGAAGAAGAACTTCCACCGTCTGTCTTTGCTAAATGTATGACTAAATGCATGATCACTAACTGCAGTGAACTAAAACAGAGAAATTAGGATGTTCAGTGCACATTTGACAACTTGAATTCCATATGGGATACTAAGATTTTCTCCCAAATTTCGGATAAAATATTCTATAAACATTAGAGCAATTTATTATTTTTTTAATATTTAAATTTATAACGAATTCAAAATTTTATAAAAAAATTTATATTAAAAATATATATTTTTAAAAGTAATTTTATAACAAAAGCATATTATATTGAAAATACAGTGTTAAAATTTTTAATATAATAATTTGGTATTAAACTATTATTAATAAAATGTTAAATTCCAATTTAAATTAATGTAGTTTTGCAATATTACATACACAGTGAAATGTTAAGCAGGGTTTCTATGTTTAAGATTGAGAATAGAACTGTCCAAGTTGAGAAAATAAAAATAATCAATTAATTTTATTTTAATGATGTATTTTTTAAAATTTAAAAAAAATATATAAATATTTGTAAGAGATTATCGATTTGTTTAGTTAAAATGTAATCTAATAAAATTTATACAAGTAAAATTTTCATCTTATTTTTTGTAAAGGTATTTTTATGTAAAGGTATTTTTTGTACAACTAAAATTTGGAGAAGTGAAATTTGTATAAATACTATATTATGAGAGTTTGAGTTCTTTGTACCTCTTTTAAAAGTTTTTGGAGCATTGTGCTGCTATTCTATATTAGTCTATTTAGCGCCATGTTTTTCTTCATACACTTTTTTTTAAAATGTAAAGCTATGTTGTTATGTATTTTTCTACCTCCAACATCAAACAAAATACATAACTATCTTTTTTTATCACCATGTTCGAAAAGTGTTGCTGCCTCTTTTGAAATTAACGACTCAAGCAATAACCATCATATCTAATTCATTAAATAAAAATTGCATTGGAGATGAAAAAGACAACAAAGGATGATGGTAGGCAGTTGGGATTAGATATTCCAACACTCTCACTTAATCACAATTATTACCATTTAGAATGCCTAAACAATTGTATAGATGCTCAATGCTTTTTTTTCATAATAGTTTGGTAAAGATGTCTATATATTAATCTTCATAATTACAAATAGATCTCTTTGTTATTAACTAATTCTCTAATGAAATGTTATTTGGTGTCTAAATGTTCGATGATCTTGTAAAATGCATATGATTCTTGGTTAGTGCAATTGTTGAGTTATTGTTATAAATTTTATTTTTTTACCTCTTCCTACTTATGCCTCAAATCTATTAACATCCTTCAAATCTAAATTTCTTAACATACTACTTTTGCTACTACATACTATGTTTTTGTTGATGAAAGAGTGATAATGAGTTGTTTCTTGGATGCCCATGATAATGCACCTATTTCAAAATGAAAAACATAACCAAATGTGATTTTCCTATCATGAATATTTCCTACATAATCATTTTTTATGTAACTTATGATTGTGACCTCATCCAATGTTGAATACAAAATTCCATGATTTATACTGACATATCTTGAAAATATTTTTCCTAGTTGTCAATGACAGTCTTTCAGAGACTCCATGAACCTTGAAATAATGCTCATGCTATACATTATATCTAACCTTATGGTTTTTAGGTATATCAGACTACCAATGCATCTTTTGTACAATGTTGGATCAAGATTGGATTCCTTTTCATTTATACTTAACTTCAAACTTGTTATAACTAGTGTTAGTTTTAGCTTATAGTTTATCATATTGAACCTTTTTAAAATATCCTTGATATATTTAGCTTGAATAATGAATGTCATTTTTAGATTGATTCACCTCAATCCCTTGAAAATACTTCATGTAATCCAAATTAGTCATCTCAAATTATTTATTCATGGTTCTCTTCAACAAATCAATTGATAAGTCACCTATGAACATAAAATCATCAACATATAGACATAATATTAAAAATTAACCATGTTCACATATATTTGTATATATTTTAGGATTGTTATTGCACATACTAAAGCCATTCTGGGAAAGTTAAGAATTAATTTTCTATACCATGTTCTAGGATCTTCATTGAGTCCATATAGCTCTTTCTTGAGCTTGTATACCTTGTATTTGTGAACAAAGATATCATATCCTAGTGGCTACTGCAAATATACATCTTTTTCTAAGAAACCATTCATAAATACATATTTTACATCCATCCAGCATATTGGCCACTTGTTCTATGCTTCTATAGAAATATTATTTTTATTGTGTCCAGACAAACTACGGGAGCAAATGTTTCATTTTAGTCAACTCCAATTTACTATGAAAAACCCTTTTCTACTAGCCTTATTTTATGCTTTTACATAGCTCCTTTGCATTAAACATGGTCTTATAAACCCACTTTACTCATATCACATCTTTTCCTTATGTAAGATCCACTAAATCCCATGTAAGATTATTTTATATATCATCAATCTCTTAATCCATGACTTGTGCTCAATTTTAATCTTTAAATTTTGCTTCTTCCAAATGAATTAGATCAACTGCTTATGAAAACAAAGGAAAAAAAGAAAATAAATCAAAATTATGTCCACCTTAATTTTTATCATAGATATTCCTTAGTGTTTTTTTTTTTGGTCTCTTAGACTTAAAAATTTTGGGTTTAACATGCCACTTTTACTATAGTGTAAATAAGTTGGAAATGTTGGTCTTACATGTAGAATGCTTGTTATATAAGGTTTTGCTTTAGATATACCTTGTGGTATTTGTTTATGTTTATTTGATGTATTTATTTCTTTAATGCATGAAGATGTCCTTATTCTATGTGAAAGTGTAACTTATTGACCAATTTTTAGAGCATAAGCGGGTGGGAAGGAGGTACGATCGAGGGAATGTTTGTTGGAATCAATAATTCACTATCATATTAAATTAAATCTACTGAAATACTCATTGTTTTTTTCAAACTTGCATCAAATTATTCTTATTCTATGAATTGCACATCTTTGATTATTATCACATTTCTATTTATTGGATTATACAATTTGTAAGCTTTTGTCTCCTCACTATATCATACAAAGATACATTTTTCTCCCTTATTATTCAAATTTATTTTTCAATTCATCAGGAACATGTGTATATGCCCCACATCCAAACACTCTCATACAAATAAAAATGTGCTTTATTCCACTCCTTGTTTTCTACAAAATCATGTTCTTGACTTTTGTTTGGCACCTATTCATTATGTAGATTGCATATCCCACAACCTCTTCCTAATACTCATTTGGAAAATGTTTATCCTTCAACATACTATAGGTATGTTCATGGTTTTTATATTATATCTCTATACCACACCACTTTTTTTGAAGTGTTTACATTGTTGTAAACTTCTTGTGGATTCCATGATCTTTGAGACAATTCATAAAAGTATTTAAGATATATTCACCACCTCTGTCTATTTTTAGGACATTGATATTGTGCTCACATTATTTCTCAGCTAGGGCTTTAAATTGGTGAAAAATATTTAAAATATTAGATTTATGTTTTAAAAAACCCTAAGTGTTAAATTACATTTACCATTCCTCACTATACTAACAAATGCTTATAGCAGTTATGTGTTAATGTGGGTCCCCTTGTCTTGTGATTATTACCAAAAATACATGATTACAAAAAGTCATTTGGGTAATGACTATTTTTGGAGATCATTTTTGTAAATGACTAAAACATACATGAATAAAAATCTCACTAAAATTAATATTTAATAAAATTACTCATGAAAGCTTTCAACTTAACATAAAATTACACAATTGGGTTGTAATTGGATTAATGCTACATTACTAATAATTAAAATAAAGGTGATTTATTAAGCACAATACTCACCAAAATCTTTGTCAATGGAAAGGAGAATAGAGGGTGAGAAACCCGAAGTAATGAATTCCATTTACCATTCCTCTCCCTACTAAAAAATACTTATAATTGTTATGTGCTAAAATCGGTCCTCTTATCTTATGATTGTTACTAAAAACATGAATATTAAAAATATTATTTAAGTAATGACTAATCAAAAAAATCATTTAGATAAATGATTAAAACATAAATGAGTAAAAACCTCACTAAAAATAATATCTAATAAAAATACTCATGAGAGCCTTCAACTCAGAAAATACATCCATGTATTTCTAGTCATCAATTAATGCCAAAAAAATAAAATCATCCACACTGCGATATCATTCTATATAAATAACTCTTAACTTCGCATTCTCTACGTTAACAGCAGCCATATTGCTATCGCTATCCTTTACATTTCTTTAATTGAAGAATGCAGCCGCCATAGCGCAGTCCGTCTCCAGCACGAGGTTCTAATTTTTTAATATTGTCTTTGGCTGTAGTTGGACTTTCTCTTCATTTTGTGTCATCTCTTATCATTTTTCTGTATTTTGTAATGTACCTAATTTTGCTTTTTGTGCAGGTTTTGATATTAATAACTGCATTGGGCAAGAAATTCAAGACACAATGTTTGAATTGTGTAAAATATGTCCACAAAGATTTAAAATTGCATTCAACATGGAAAAGAAATTCAATAGCATTCCATACATGAAAAAGAAATTCAAGCACGCAACGTTTACCTATTTAAGATATCCATGTGATGACTTCACAAAATAATTAAAATTTTGTTCTGAGGTGTGGGGATTTTTAAGTTTAAAATCATTAGAATTAGTAGCATATGTTAGGCACCTAAAATGGTATTTAATAATAATTAATTATTTTATTTTTTTATACATTCATTTATTTGTTAATTATTTATTTAAGTTGAACATTATTGACATATTTTTATGGTTTGTACCCTTCTTAATGTTTTAGTGTTCCTTCTCTTTTTCTCATTTTTTTAATTGTAGATTTTATATTCAAAATGTATTTGAATATATTTGTAGTACCCACAATACTTTGAGATGCTTTTTTAAATCTTAGCTAAGTCATAGTGCATTTAATTACTCGGTTCCCATTGTTTGATTTTAGTCATTCATGTTAGTTTACACACCAATAAAATATTACTTTGAATTCAACTATATATAAATACATTCTAATAATTATAATTCATTGACTCCAAAGATGACACAAAAAATTATTAGTATTATATAGAGCATTCACAATCATTTTACAAAGATCGAACAATCATTAGATTATTTATCATTATATGAAGCTAGTATTTCCCATTGAAATTATTATGTGGCATTTAAGTTATATTTCAAATGATAATTTCCATGAAGAAATAGGGTTTTAATTATTAATATCATTTATTATTGAGAATATAGCTACATGTTTATCACACAATACAGGTATTGTCATGTATTTAGTTTATGTGTAGATGACAATGATGGTAATTATACACACTAAAATTTATTAATAAATGTTTGATAATGGTTGTCTTTATCATATTTACCGTGCATGGCCAATTCGGCATTATGATAATCGTAATCTCTAAAAAAGCCTTCAAATTCTTAAAATTACTAAGAACATATTACAAAATTCCTATTTCATTCTTATTTGTCCCTATTAAATAGATAATTTATTGCCACTATTATTTCAGAAGCCTACATCCTTTTAGGATAAGTTTTTACTAGGCCAACAAGGAAACACTGTAGCCCTATCTAGTAGCGCAGATTTATCTATCATGCTCTAATACCTATATTTTTAAAATGACACACTTTATAACAAATTTCCCACACCTATTAGTAGGTTGGTTATAAAAAATATTCAAAATATATCTATATAAAATCACATCAAGGATCACACTTGAAAAGATTTAGCACTCTATTACATGGCATCTTTCTTTATGATTTCAAAAACATCTCTTTTCTGAATAAAGATCTTTATTATAATTCTATTATAATTTTACAGTCTTTAGCCAAGTTTGACATTGTTTAAATATATTATATGTTAAGGGCATCCCTTGTCAAGAATTCCAATCAAATGTGTTAGTTACATTCATAAAATCTTTTCTAAAATGAGGACTACATCGGACTAAAGTCCTTTGGGCTATGCAGGAAGCACTCCATCAATAAGGGGTTTTCTAAGGATAGCTTGGCCATTCTCACTTTTTTCATTTTCTCCCTTTTGTATTTGATCTTATTTTGTGTGCTTGTGTAAGATTAGGGTTCTGATTTTATAGGTCTTTTACACATCAATTCAAACTCTACATGGAGACATGTCACATATAGATATAAGACAAAAAACTAAAAAAATAATATACAATGTACAACCTGATAGGATAAAGTCATAGTAAACAAACATCAATACATTGTTCTCATGTCTACATCTTATAGATTTGTCCTAGCAAACAACAAGCCATTATTTTCTAATACATTTATCTTTTAAAGTTTTTTCAAACAGTCACAATTCACATAAAATTAATACAATTTAAAATAAATAATTTATAAGGATAATTCTCTAACCCTAACCCTAGTTTGTATTTTTAACAAATTTTTAAATTTTGAAGATCTTTATATTTTACTATAATCTGATGTATATATCATCATAAATCAAAATATAATATTTTTTTCAATTACATTTAGAGTTATTTGTAATTCATTATGAATTCTAGTGTAAATATTTTGGTGAAGCCACTCTAATTAGAACATTGTTTGTTGCTTATTGAATTTTGGCTTAGGGTTTAAGTTTAATTTTGTAAATTCTTGACTAATAGAATATAGTCCTCAACTTTAGATATTATCTATAATATAATGATTTGGTTTTTTCAACTTTAGAGTAATTTGACACCAAAAAAATCTTGTCTTATCACCTCAAATAGATACCAACATAGATGCTCTTTCTTTTGACTTTCAATTGAATTTTCATTTTTCTTACTAAAAAATATTTTGTATTTCTTTTGTTTATTTTTATTTGTCTTTGCTTGTTTTAAAATAAAAATTGAAAAATATTAATATTATCTAGTGATTATCATGAATGGACATATAGTGTTCTATTTACAAACATTAGAATGTGAAGGATTTTACTCTAATACTCATAGCTATACTACAACACTAAACACAAATTTTAGTTTCTTTGTACTTCATAGTATATAATAAATACTTAGGATTCTCTTGTTTACACTAATATGAAGGTATTTTTTTATCTATTTGATTTTTCGTGTACCTAATAGAAATGTATCACCCAAGAAAGTTACTCTCAACTTACCCTTGAAATCAAGGTTAGTGGGTTACATGCATTATTCTACCTCTGTAGTTAGTGCTCTAAAACTTTGACTTGATACTAATCACTGAATGAGCAAGTATATATAAGATCCTTAAAAAAAATAAAATCTTATCTATATCACCCCTTATCCCTAATTTTTTATTGCATTGTATTCTTAGATAGCAGCTTTTATTGATTTATCTTGTAAACATAATCATAAATTTATCAATTCAATGTATAACACTAAATTAAGTGTGGGTTCCCTTTTACATTGAAATGGGTTTAACAAATGAATCTCTCCTTTATATTTTACATCAAATCATGGACTTTATTATTACCTCTCATATTCCAGTTTAGCATGTTAGTCATTATATACAAGCATGGTTAGAAAATAAATGTTATTAGGAAAATCAATCACACCTTGAAGACTCTTATGCTCTTTTTACTTCCTATTGTGCTCATATTACCTCTTCTCCTCTTCATCCTAATCCCCTCCCTTTCTAGATGTTAGTTGATGTCAAGTATCATATTATTTTAGGATAATAACTGTTATCTAATTCAACTAATATTGGGACTAGAGGACATGGTTATAAGGAACAGTTCACCTCTTGTGGACAAAGTCGATATATGTGTTAGTGTAGATTACTAGAATAGATAAATCAGTTAGAACTATATTCTATTATTTTTAGTTTTTCATAATTCTCTCCCTAGACCCTTTGGATCTCTCCCTCCTATTTTCTATAGCATCATAGTGTATTTATTCTACTATATGTTGCATGAATAAAACATCAAAGTTCATTGGTTTGCTCATAACTCTGGTATCAAATCTTTCAATCACCTGGTCAAAGCCTACAAACTAAAGGTTGATGCCTACCTAGAGAAATATTGTAGTTGAAGAGGTGCAACATGAAGGTATAATAGAAGAAGTTGATGTATAACATATGCAGTGATGTGGGAAAGACCAAGAAATTTCTCACTTATATGAGTTTCATAACCTTTGTGTAGTCAAGGGATGTAGGTGTAGGTACAACAAGTCTCAATCAACAAGGATTTGAAATCTTTCATATTTTCCTTGGGAACTTTGGGTTCAATCTCATAGATAACCTTTTCTCTATAACCCATTTTTAAATCTTTTGCTTTCATGACTCTAAAAGCTAACTCTAGTTTGGAAGATTGACTAGAGGGTTTCTTGAAGGCCCATGAGTTCTCAACTATATTATAAATAATAAGATAGCCAAAGGGGCTTCATGTTTGAATAAAGGGAAATTTTCATGGGGTATCCTGTGGTCATATTTAATCACTGAATGCAATCATCTAAGAACTACCAATCTTTCTTAATAGCAGTGATCTAGTAAAAGACTCATGGTAGAGCCATGAAAGGATCAACATAGCAACCATAGACCTAGGATGTGTCAGTAAAGAAAGAAGGAGAATCTATTTTGGTTTGCAGTGAAGTGGAGCATGGCTCTGGTGAACAAGTCACGTGGTAGTAAGTAGAGTGGCTTAAACATAAAACCCTAATAAGATGCAAAGCCATTATAAGGATATAGCCTAAAGCAAAGCACATACCAGCTATCCAGTCATCTATATTAGCATTATTAAGTGAAAGAAGACTAGAGCAAAAATATTGAACAAGGTACATATAATTTTTTATATTGAAGCAATAAATACTATTTTTGCTTGTGAAATTATATATTAAAAAAATCTAGAAGATGTCTACACCAAAATTACTTCTATCAGATGCCCAACTTCTCAAAGGGCCAAATTCTACCACTTAGAAAATGAAGATGTACATCATCCTTCAATTTGAAGGACTATAGGGCATCATCACAAGGACTATGTAGGTTCGTATTGATCCTGATGTACTCATGAAATATGAAATAGTTAATTTTAAATCCTTGATGTTGATTATGCTAAGCATCATAGATGACATGCAATCACATGTTAGGGATGTAGACAGAGAAAAGACAATGTGAGATAACTTAGAAACCATTTACAAGCAAAAAAATAAGACTAAAATCCTCCATCTATAGTCAAAACTTCATACACTCTCTATGGAGTCTAATGAGAAAGTCAAGGAATTCTTATGTCAAGTGGTTGACCTATGAATGGAACTATTAGCACTTGGTGAGATGGTAGATAACCAAATATTGATCTAGATCACATTGAGGGTTCTCCCTTAATAATTTATCATGTTCATCATGATGTTGAATGTCTCCAAAATAGACAGTTTCATTTGAAGAACCTATGAGCTTATTGCAACAAGAAGAAGCCATCAACTCAGTCCAAGATGAGTTGCAAGACAAATCTCTTATCTCTAAGTAGTAACAAGGTTATAATTATTGCAAGGGACCTCTAGATAAGTGACCATAGAAACAGTAGCAACAATAGTCTTGACATCATCAAAAATCATAAAATTTTAAGAGGTGGTGTTACATCTTTCAAAATAACATTCATGACATGGATAATTACTAATATAATGGCCTAAAACAAGGGTCTTCTAGTAAATAAATCAATCAAGGTGTGATGAATCTTAGAAATCAAAAAGATGTCCTCATCGATAGAAGTAGAAGAGACATCTCATAGCTTAATAGGGTGATGGATCTAATGATGAGACACCTAAAGAAGATAATTATAGCACACATAAAAACTTAAGAAAATCTAGTTGATAATTATAGCCCATGACAAAAATCTAGTTGATAGGCTTAGGTACCATTAAACACATGTCAAGTGTTAAGAACCTGTTTGATTCATTGATAGACCAACCTACTAGAGATCAAGTTATGATCATCAATAATAAAGAGTGTGTTGCAGAAGGAATAGGCCATGTCACCATTCCTCTCAAAACATGAAAATGTACATTGTTAAAGGTACTATATGTTCTTAGATTTACATCCAAACTCTTATTAGTTAGTTAGCTTTTGAATCGTCATCTGAAGGTGGATTTTCTTGTTGATAATGGCATCAAATCCTATTTGATCTCAAGAAAAAGTATGGTTCTTGTTAGAGAATTTTTGAAAGATAAATTATTTGCTTTAGATGTTATTTCAACTTCTATAGTAGCTATATTTACCTCTACAATAGAATCCACTACTCTCTGACACTACTTTTATTGTCACATATTTGCTATAACTTTGTACCAACTAAGTTCAAAAGGGATAGTAAATTTAGCTCCCAAGTTATCCATTTCCTTGCCTATTTTCCCTGGATGTCTTACAGGGAAAAAACATATGGATCTATTCAAGATAGACACCTTTCATGATAAAAAATGTTTCGAAGTTGTTCATACTGATCTGAATGGATTATTACCTTTTTCATTTTAGGGATACAAGTACTTCCAACTATTCATGGATGACTACTCTTAGAAGACATGGGTGTTTTTCCTAAAGAAGTGTGAGGCCCTTCATCATTTCCAAGTCTTCTATTAGTAGGTTGTGAAGGAGATCGAACAACCTCTTCTTAACCTCTACTTAGATCAATGGCGGAATTCACATCAAAGAAGTTCTTAGCATTCCAGAACTAACCAGGCATCAAAAAAAAATTGACTGCTCACTACACACTCCAATAGAATGGCATTATTGAGTGATGTAATCACATAATAATAGAAATGGATCACTTCATGTTGTCAATAACAAAACTTGAGAAATGATATTGGGTAGAAGTAGTCTAAATAGTTGATTATCTTATCAATAGGGAACCAACAAAGATTTTAAAGGATAACTAGAAGAGGTATGGAGTGGTAAAAATCCATCGATTTCTCATCTATGAGTGTTAGATTGCACACCATATATGCATATCTCATCTCAAAAGAAGAAGAAACTCAAGTAAAAAACACTCTCATGCATCTTATTAGGATATAGCACTACCTTGAAAGCATACAATCTTAAGGATCCCAAGATAAAGAAAATTTATGAAAGTAGAGATGTGGTTTTTGATGAGTCATCCTTTGACTCAGTGATGCAAAAAAAAAGAGTCAAAAATAACCACCTCTCACCAATTACGCTCTGAGTCAGATGATGAGGAGACTTCTCATAGAGAAGATAAGCTAGAAGTGGAGCTATATGTTGACCTTAGATAATTATAAAATACCCCAGGTTGTTCTTCACTTCAATAGTAGAGTTCTTATCTAAAGTGGGTAAAAAGTAGTATCAAAGACTCACATGTCCAATCTCCCTAATTTACTTCATCCAAAGTGAGAACGAGGAGTCAGACAAGAAATGAGGTAAATTTTTCACTCATGAGTATAATAACTGATAAATTTAAACCTAATAATGTTTGAAGATCACTAAGTCAACCTCAGTGGTAGAAAGCAATAGATGTTGAGTATGACTCACTCATGTAGAATCAGACTTGGGAAATTGTTGATATACTTAAAGGAAATAAACCCATAGGCTGAAAATGGGTTTTCAAAACTAAATATAAGGCAAATAGATCCATTGACAAACATAAATCATGACTTATAGCAAAAGGATACACTCAGAATGAAGGCATTGACTATGAAGAGACCTTATAACCTATTGCAAAGATCAAGACCATTAGAGTTATTTATGCAATGGTAGCATAGAATGGATGGAAATTTTAGTAGATGGATGTCAAGAGTGCTTTCCTAAAATGGTGATCTTAAATAAGAAGTATGCATGACCTAAATAGAAGTATTTGTTGATGAAAAGCATCTTAAAAAGGTATGTCATCTCATCAAATCACTATATGGATTGAAATAATCTCTTAGGGCATAGTACATCAAGATAGATGATCACCTTTAATATCATGGTTTTACCCATATCCCCTTAGATTCTAACTTGTACTTAAAGAAGGTAGGAATATAAATCATCATCCTTGTTTTGTATGTAGATGATCTTGTAATCACTGGAAGTTTAGAAGATCATGTTGATATTTTAAAGAATGACCTCAAAATATCCTTCACCATGACTGATTTGGGGCTACTCCATTACTATCTTGGCTTGGAAATATGGTAAAAATAGAATCACATTTTTATCTCCTAGATAAAATATGCCAAGACACTCTTAGAAAAGTATATAATGTTAGATTGTAAACCTCTTTCAACACCAATGGAGAAAGTTTTACAACTCTCTCAATTCTAGGACTCACGTCAAGTGGATGTAATTCTCTATAGATAACTCATTGAGAGTCTCATCTACTTGACCTACACCAAACCAAATATATATTTTGTTGTGATTTGTCTCTTTAAATTCATGTAGGAGCCAAAGAAATGTCACTGGGTTATAGCAAAGCATGTTTTGAGATTGTTCAAGGTACACTTGAAAATGGTCTAAAATACAAGAAAATACTCATTTCTTCTTGTAGGGATACATTGACTTGGACTATGTTAGATCTATCGATAATAGAAGTTCAATGTCAAGATACATAATTCATCTCATATCTAGACCAATCTTGTGGATCAGTAAGAATCAAATTATTGTTTCTCTCTCATCCATTGAGGTAGATTATCATGTCACACATGGAGTTGTCTGTGAGGTGATATGGTTACATCACATTCTACTTGATATAGGCATTGCTGAAGAGAATCCACCTATTCTTCATTGCAATAATCAAGGTGTGTTGAAACTTATGAAGAATCCTATTTTTCATAAAAGAACCAAGTACATTGAGGTTGAATGACACTACATTTGAGAGCAAGTCTTAAACCATCACATCTAGCTCTACTATTGCCCAACAAATGCATAAATAGCTTGTTAGGACCCGGAAGCACAATTGATTACCATGTAAAAGCAACTAAACACAGAATTTAACCAGAATGCACAAGTAACTAGAATTTGGAAATAACATAGAATATGAGAGATAATACCCAATTGTATTAATACTCTTCCAGAAGAAAATACAACAAACATGATTACCACAATCTTCTTCCTTACACACCTCTAGGGCTCCCACACCTCTAGGGGATAAATAGTAAATCTCTTCAAGAGCTCACTCTCTCTCTTACGGTCCCAACACACAACTCAAACACAGAGTTGGTGTTCAACTCCAACCAGTCAATATCACTACTGCCAGTACCACCAGTCAGTATCACTACTGCCAGTACACAAGTGCTCCACGCACTCTAAATTTGAGTACTCCACGCACTCTAAGTACTCAGCGTACTCCAAGTAGATCTCCCTAATCTTGCACCTTGATATGTTGCTGTCACCTTTGATCTTGCTACCCCGCAGACCTCCTTTGACCTCACACACACACACCTACAAATCAATGATCTTACTTAACACATGTAGATCTCTCTACACCCTAAAGAACCCTTGTCCTTGCCTCACCAAGTCCTTATGATTCTCCAAACCAGTACCCCAGTGGATATTCTCCCTAATCTTGCAACACCTACAGACCAACTTGATCATACACACTCAGCACCCCTGTGGAACTAGGAGGAGCTACCCTTGCTCTCTTCACTCTTAGAAGGAGCTAACCAAGCTCAACTCAAACTAGAACAAATTACAATACAGAGCATGAGTCTCTTAAATAGATCTCATGCAAATAATAATTAGACGTCTAATTACAATAATTATATCCATAGCTCCAAGACTAAAATTAGCCTTTAACATGCAAACAACCAATTCATTAACAAACTGTCTGTAACACTCACAGTTCTGAACCACACATGTGAGCGACATCGGTCCCTGTCTGGCTGGAGATGACCGACGTCGACTGATCCCTAACCAATGTTGGTTTTCTCTGCACTAGATATGACTGACGTCATATGATTAGACCAACGCTAGTTGCTCTGTAACTCAGCAACCTCTCAACAACCTCCTCCATGTCTACATCAGTGAAGCTTTTAGCTCCACAAACTAACAATCTCCCACTTGGAGATAAATTGCTACACTTTACCTATACTTGTACTCCATCTAATATGTTTCATAGCTTGTATCCCTTTTCAAGCTCAATCCTGAAGACCAACCACCACACAACCTATGGTGCAACACCTGTCATCCAAATATGAAGTACTTGACACTGCATAGCATGAATCCCTGCTGTTGATCCCTCTCAGATACCTGAGAACCCACTGAACCACTTTCTAGTGCTTCCTTCCTAGATTAACTACAAACTTTCTGACAGCACCCACTATTTGGGCAAACTCAGGGAGTACACATGTACTCAACCTCATCATGTGAATCAGGACACTATTCATAGAACTGTCCAACCCTCGACATGCTGACCAGTTTCACACAATCATCTGGAGAAAAAATCAACCTGTGACCTTCCATGTCTCTAGAACACACTTATGCCAAAGAATTTTTCTCCTCCAAATTCTTCATGACACACCTCTAAACTAACTTTACCTTTAGCTCAAAAAAACCTGTATGTGTAACCCTACATCAAGCAAACACACATCATACAGTAACAAGATGATGTTGTAATTATCACCCACTTGGTAAAGAAACCACAGTAGTTACAATGACATTGACTAAAGCCATGCTTTGTCATCCACCTGTCAAACTTGTACCACTATCCTAGAGCTTCCTCAAGACCATATGACCTGGCCTTCCATCTCACATGTCCATTCTCTCTATTCTTTAACTAAGGTATCCATTCATCTTTTAGTGCTTTCATATTGGCTGGCAACCCTACCAAATCTTCTACTTGGTTTTGCATCCTATTCATGCCATACTCCCACTGTTTCCTAGATCCTTCCTACACTACAGTGAGCAATGAGTATAAAGAAGAGGAACAACGAATTTGAGGCTTACTTACCCTTTCAGTCCTCCACATGGGTGTTTGAGACTCCTTGACAGCTTGTTGTCTGCCTAAAATCTGCTCTAGTGATCGACCTTGGTCACGACAACGTCTGCATCTGATCGACGTCAATTCCATGTGACTGTCTAGGTCACTGATGCCAGTTATCCTATCGACGTCAATCTCCACCTGCCTGACACCACTGACTTTGCCTGTCTACACATGACCGATGTCAATGCCTATCTTTTCGATGCTGGTTCACTCTGACTGATGCTGATACTTGTGTTTTTCCTATGAGTGATGACTTTTTACTCGCGAGCTCTCTTTAAATCAAAACCCTGTCCAAATTGCCCTGCTCAGAGATATCCAGTCCCATCCACTGATCTCTGTCCATCATCTCCTCCAAGAACACCAAGGCTTTCTAGTTCTTAAGTCTGTCAAAAACATCTGACTTCCTTTTAAGAACATGCATCTCCTTTTTGCTCATGTGACCAAGCCTACAAAGCCATGTCCTTGCAACAGAGGAAGAATCAGTAATATAAGTAGATAGATAAAGGATACCTACTTTCTTACCACCTGCTAATTCAAGTGCATTCACTGTGAGAGTTTCTGTGCATCTCTCATCACCCAACTTCCTTGAAGAAATTAGCCACATCTTCAAGACTGGGACCTGCATGACCTTCTTCCCATGTGTTGGCCACTTGCAATTTCAGCCACACTTCCCCTTTGTCAATACTTTGACAAGGCTCACCAACCCCTCTAATTGGGGCTGCATGGAAAGAGGCAACAGAATCTATAAACCAAGATTCTATTTTATCCAAGGAACATCCTAGACCATCCTATGCAACAACACCTGCAACATCTGCTTCTTTAGTTCTTTCATGCTGATCTTCTACCAACCAACAATTTTTCTTTACTTGCTCTTTCTTTTCATAACACCGTAATTGACCATTCATGCTTTTCAATTCCTCTATTCTTAGTGTACTTTCTTCTACCATTGCTATACTCCCACTCAATCAAAAACCCTTGAGAGTGACCTGTAATCAAACACAAACCTGTTCCCGACAACCTTAGCTTTGATACCAACTGTTAGTGGTATCAAGCTATGAACCAGCACCCTGGCTCTGATACAAACTGTTAGGACCTAAAAGCACAATTGATTACCATGTACAAGCAACTAAACATGGAATTTAACCAGAATGCACAAGTAACTAGAATTCAAAAATAACATAGAATATGAGAGACAATACCCAATTGTATTAATACTCTTCTAGAAGGAAATACAACAAAGAAGATTGCCACAGTCTTCTTCCTTACACACCTCTAGGGATCCCACACCTCTAGGGCATAAACAATAAATCTCTTCAAGAGCTCACTCTCTCTCTTACGGTCCCAACACACAACTCAAACACAAAGTTGGTGTTCACCTCCAACCAGTCAGTATCACTACTGCTAATACCACCAATAAGTATCACTACTGCCAGTACACAAGTGCTCCATGCACTCCAAATCTGAGTACTCCATGCACTCCACATACTCAACATACTCCAAGTATATCTCCCTAATCTTACACCTTGATATGTTCCTATCACCTTTTATCTTACTACCCTGCATACCTCCTTTGACCTCGCACACACACACACACACACACCTACAAATCAATGATCTTACTTACCACATGTAGATCTCTCTACACCCTAAAGAACCCTTGTCCTTGCCTCACCAAGTCTTTATGATTCTCCAAACCAGTACCTTGGTGGATCTTCTCCCTGATCTTACAACACCTACAGACCAACCTGATCATACCCACTCAGCACCCCTATGGAGCTAGGAGGAGCTACCCTTGCTCTCTTCACTCTCAAAAGGAGCTAACCAAGCTCAACTCAAACTAGAACAAATTACAATACAACCCATGAGTCTCTTAAATAGATCTCATGCAAACAATAATTAGACATCTAATTACAATAATAAGATCTGTAGATCCAAGACTAAAATTAGCCTTTAACATGCAAACAACCAGTTCGTTAACAAACTATTCGTAACACTCACAGTTTCAAACCACATAGGCAACCGATGTCGGTCCCTGTCTAGCTAAAGATGACCGACATCGACTGATCCCTGACTGATGTCAGTTTGCTCTACACTAGATATGACTGACGTCGGTTGATTAGATTGATGACGGTTGCTCTGCAACACAACAACCTCTCAACAACCTCCTCCATATCTGCATCAATGACACTTTTAGCTCCACAACCTAACAATCTCCCACTTAGAGATAAATAGCTGGACTATACCTATACCTGTACCCCATCTAATTTATTTCCTGGCTTGTATCCCTCTTCAAGCTCAATCTTGAAGAACAACCACCACACAACCTATTGTGCAACACCTGTCATCCAAGTAACTTGCCAAATCTGAAGTACTTGACCCTACATAGCATGAATCCCTGTTGATGGTCCCTCTCAAATACCTCAAAACCCACTGAACCACTTTCCAGTGCTTCCTTCCTAGATTGATTACAAACTTTCTGACAGCACCCACTACTTGGGCAAACTCATGGAGTACACATGTACTCAACCTCATCATGTGAATCAGGACACTATTCATAGAACTATCCAACCCTTAGCGTGATAATTGGTTTCACACAATCATCCAGAGACAAAATCAACCTGTGACCTTCCATGTCTCTAGAACACACTTATGCCAAAGAATTTTGCTCCTCCAAATTCTTCATGACACACTTTTGAACTAACTTTACCTTTAGATCAAAAAAACCCTATATGGGTAACCCTGCATCAAGCAAACACACAACATATAGTAACAAGATGATGTTGCAATCATCACCCACCTGGTAAAGAAAACATAGTAATTAAAATGACATTGACTAAAGCCATGCTTTGTCATCCACCTGTCAAACCTGTACCACTATCCTGGAGCTTCCTCAAGACCATATGACCTGGCCTTCTGTCTCACGTGTCTATTCTCTCTATTCTTTAACTAAGGTATCCATTCATCTTTCAGTGCTTTCATATCGACTGGTAACCCTACCAAATCTCCCGTTTGGTTCTACATCATATTCATGCCATGCTCCCACTATTTCCTGGATCCTTCCTACTTTGCAGTGAGCAAGGAGTATAAAGAAGAGGAACAACAAATTTGAGGCTTACTTACCCTTTCAGTCCTCCACATGGGCATTTGAGACTGCTTGACAGCTTGCTGTCCACCTAAAATCCATTCTAGTGATCGACCTCGGTCACCACACAATCTGCATCTAACTGACGTCAGTTCCATGCGACTGTTCAGGTCGCTGACACCAATTATCCTACCAACGTCAGTCTCCACCTACCCAACACCATCAACTTTGCCTATCTGCACATGACCGATGTTGGTGCCTGTCTGTTCAATGCCGATTCCCTCTTATCGACGTCGGTACCTATGTTTTTCTTATGAGTGATGACTTTTTACCTGCGAGCTCTCTTTGGATCAAAACCCTATCCAAACTGCCCTACTTAGAGATATCTAGTCTCATCCACTGATCTATGTCTATCATCTCCTCCAAGAACACCAAGGCTTTCCAGTTCTTAAGTCTGTTAAAAACATCTCACTTCCTCTTAAGAACATGCATCTCCTTCTTGCTCATGTGATCAAGCCTACAAAGCCACGTCCTTGTAACAAAGGAAGAATTAGTAATATAATTAGATAGATAAAGGATACTTACTTTCTTACCACCTACTAATTCAAGTGCATCTGTTATGAGAGTTCCTGTGCATCTTGCATCACCCAACTTCCCTAAAGAAATTAGCCACATCTTTAAGACTGGGACTTGCATGACCTTCTTCAACACCCATGTGTTGGTTGCCTGCAATTTTAGCCACACTTCAATTTTGCCAATACTTTGACAAGGCTCACCAACCCCTCTAATCGAGGCTGCATGGAAAGAGGCAATAGAATCTATAAACCAAGATTCTAATTTATCCAAAGAACATCCTAGAGAATCCTATGCAACAACACCTACAACATCTGCTTTTTTAGTTCCTTCATGCTGATCTTCTACCAACCAACAATTTTTCTTTACCTGCTCTTTCTTTTCATAACACTGTAATTGACCATTCGTGCTTTTCAATTCCTCCATTCTTAGTGTACTTTCTTCTGCCATTGCTATACTCCCACTCAATCAAAAACCCCTGAGAGTGACCTGTAATCAAACACAAACCTGCTCCATGCAACCTTAGTTCTGATACCAACTGTTAGTGGTATCAAGCTATGAACTAGCACCCTGGCTCTAATACCAACTGTTAGGACCCGAAAGCACAATTGATTACCATGTACAAGCAACTAAACATGGAATTTAACCAGAATGCACAAGTAACTAGAATTTAAAAATAACACAGAATATGAGAGACAATACCCAATTGTATTAATACTCTTCCAGAAGGAAATACACCAAAGGAGATTGCCACAGTCTTCTTCCTTACACACCTCTAGGGCTCCCACACCTCTAGGGCATAAACAGTAAATCTCTTCAAGAGTTCACTCTCTCTTTTGGTCCCAACACACAACTCAAACACAGATTTGGTGTTCACCTCCAACCAATCAATATCACTACTACTAGTACCACCAGTCAGTATCACTACTGCCAATACACAAGTGCTCCATGCACTCCAAATTTGAGTATTGTACGCACTCCAAGTACTCAATGTACTCCAAGTAGATGTCCCTAGTCTTGCACCTTGATATGTTGTTGTCACCTTTGATCTTGCTACCCCACAGACCTCCTTTGACCTCACACACACACACACCTACAAATCAATGATCTTACTTACCACATTTAGATCTCTCTACACCCTAAAGAACCCTTGTCCTTGCCTCACCAAATTCTTATGGTTCTCCAAACTAGTACCCCGGTGGATCTTCTCCCTGATCTTGCAACACCTGTAGACCAACCTGAACATACACACTCGGCACCCCTCTAGAACTAGGAGGAGCTACCCTTGCTCTCTTCAATCTCAGAAGGAGCTAACCAAGCTCAACTCAAACTAGAACAATTTACAATACAACCCATGAGTCTCTTAAATAGATCTCATGCAAATAATAATTAGACATCTAATTAGAATAATTAGATCCATAGCTCTAAGACTAAAATTAGCCTTTAACACGCAAACAACCAGTTCGTTAACAAAATATCCATAACACTTGCAGTTTTGAACTACATAGGTAACTGACGTCGGTCCATGTCTGGCTGGAGATGAGCGACGTCAGCTGATCCCTAATCGATGTCAATTTGCTCTACACAAAATATGATCGATGTCAATTGATCAGACCGATGCCGGTTGCTCTGCAACTCAGCAACCTCTCAACAACCTCCTCCATGTCTGCATCAGTGAAGCTTTTAGATCCACAACCTAACATTGCTGATATACTCACCAAATCCCTTAGAAATGTGAAAATTGAGCTATTTAAAGGGTACATTTGTAAAAATAATATAATAAGGGAGAAATTTTAGCATAGATGATTAGAATAGATAAATCAATTAGAATTAGATTCCATTATTTTTAGTTGTTGATAATTCTCTCCCTAGATCCTTTGAATCTCTCCCTCCTATTTTCTATAACATCATAGTTTATTTATTTTTATTATTGTTATGTGAATAAAACATTGAAGTTCATTGGTTTGCTCACAAAATGCTATCTGATGAGATCATACCCTTTGATTCCATCACTTGTTGTAATATACAATCTAAATTAGTTCCTATCAAAACTAGACATCAAAGAACATGTGCTCAACCCTTCATGCTTCCTTATACACTCCCTCAACCTAGTCCTATTATATTTTCTTCTATACATCTTATTCATCCTTAATTTATCTTAGACTTTCAAGTCCATGTTCTTCAAACTGGATGAGGATGAACTCCCTTAACTTCCCAACCCCAAGCACCTATTATCAATATTCCTTTTCCACCTCCTCCATAAAATTCAAGACAAAATTCCCAACCCAAAGGGTATTGTCTCATTTAGAAATTATGTAATACACCAAATAAGATTCTTCTTATATAATTATTTAAAAAGGCACCAACTTATAAGTATATTTTATATACAATGTTGTGAAATACTAATATTCTTATAGACACATAATTGACTTCATTTGCATCTATTATGAGTAACTCTAAAGATATTGATTTAGTACTATTTATTTTGATAAAGAATATATTCCTCTAAAACACACTATTGAGCAGAATCTTCCACTATTTAATTAGGTTCAAATTTTATTAAGATATTTTTGGTTGACAATGGTTCTAGATAAAATATTTTAAATTATAACTTTATACAAAAATTAGAATTCAATAAGAGAAATCTTTAAAAATTTGAGTAATGCTATACATGACATTAATAATACTCCAACATCAGTAATGGGAATTATCACATTAGAGATACTGGTAGGTCCTAAAATGGTCTCTATTTTATTTCAAGTTGTTGTTTCTCAATTACAATATAATATAGGTGCATCAAGTTTCTATATGATTCACATGAGTATACAATTCCAATAGATGATACACCTTTTTAATATTATAAAATCACACAACCTCATAGGGTTTATTTCATGGCACCTAAACAACTTATTCTAATTATACAAATACATAATTATGATTTGGGTGAATCAAGTAAAGCGGTTGATCCATAATAGACTTATCCAAGTCCTAAGGACACAAAGGAACCTATCTAATAAATCTTACCAAAGGAACACATACTTACATAGATTGAAAATATTATCATGAATGAACTTAAATATGAGTTACCTATTATATATTCCACAATGTTCATTACAAAAATACCACTATTGGTCAATATAAAGGATTCTTATTACAAAATAGAAGATTACTATAGTAGTGACGATGAAAATACATAATAATTAATAGATGAGCAAATGTGCAAATTATATTTTAATTCCATTAATAAAGATAAAAAATTATCTCATTCTTTATTTACATAAATTGGAGTAGGTGAAGTCAAGGTTATATCTCCTCTAAAAATAATGGTTAAACTATAATTTCTAAACAACATGATACAAAAAATACTTGAAATACCATATCATAGGGAATTTCACACTCCATTAATTCAAGCACTTCTAATAATACAAATATTATATCTTCTAAGGAACAAGTGGAAACTCAAAAAAGGCCAAACTCAAAAATACAATCATTAAAGCAAGATTGTGGTCTATTTAAATAGGGATTTCTTAATAAAAAATTTTGAAATCAAGAATCAAACAATCTCCTTAAAAATGTGGTAAAAAAATAGATCCTAAAGCATTTTTTTCTTGTCTAGAGCCTCTCATTATAAAACCATTTATGGATGGAAAATAATGTACTAATGTTGTGGTTACATACTTCAAGATGCTAATATATGTCGTATTGGTCTATACCTACATTTACTTTGAGAAAGTAATGGTAAAATCTTGGTTGCTTACGTAGTCATACATATTAGCACTAAATATGTGTGATGTGAAAACAAAATAAAAATATTCCATGTTTTGACATTATTATGTGATCCTTAGCTTCTTAAAACTTGAGAACATTATAAATTTTACTTATAATTAATATAAAGCTATTGTAGAATAATCATATGTGGAGGCCTACATGCCCATCACCTAATGATTGTCCAATACCTTTAAATTTAGCTTCTCTACATTTCAAGCATTGTCGTAATCACTTTAAAATATAGTTATTTATTGGGGACCCTTGTTTTGGATATCTTGTTTCTCTCTCCTCCTCTCCTTATTTTATTTATGGGATTTAACCCATAACCATACATTATACAATTATGGGGCCCTATAATCGTGCAATGCACAGTTCTAGGGTAAGTCCTTGTGACTCTTATTTTATTTCATCTAATCCAATACAATACACGTATAATTTCATCTACCCTATTTCAAGTTAATGTTTCCTCACTTTTTTAGTTTTAAACAAGATGCAGGGTACATTCAAATTTAGTTTTGAACAAGCTGAAAAACTATAAAAACCTGCAAATATCTTGTTAGTCCTTGTCAAAGTAAGGATAATATAGCTTTTACTACGGCCAATAATATTTTACTTCTAATTAATCATAATTAATCTTTGCACAACATTTATTGTTATGTTGAATTTACATTACAAATTTATATGCAAATATTAAATCATCGATAGAAGAAACACATATATAATATAAATGTGACCCTTTAAAATTAGTGAATTTTTTAATTTACCGATTCTATTTGTACACTTGTTAGAGAATATTTCAAAGTCCTATGTGACTGAAAATTCAATAGACATACCACAAATACCAATAAAAAGTACAAACACATGTTAACTAATATTCAGATATTAATTCTCAAATGATAGCATAATACCTATATTTCCATTATTATTTTATTTAAGTCTGTCTTTTTAATTAAAAGGATTTTCCTCTAATGTACCATATTTATGGTACATGGCACATCAAATCACATTATTTCAATGCATTATATAGCCTAGTAAAAAGATTTTTTTGGATAAATTGTGTCAAAACCGTGGATCAACGTGTTTAGATTATCATCTATGATATGTTATTAGTAAAAATAAATATGTAAGAGCAACAAGTCAAGGGTCTTTATATAGATGTCCACTGACTTATAAAGCAACCTTCTAGACTACATTTCTCAACATTGTAGTTAGTGTTGTATGTATTTATAATTATATAATATTATAAATACTAAGTTTCCTAAGTATTTACTAAAAAAAATTATGTTCAATTACAAATAAATATTACCAATGTTAGGTAAATTAATCACACAATGTGGGTAAGACACCTATTACAATTCATTTATTGGTTATGATTAAATATTATTAACATTGGACAACTTAATCACGCGGTCTGGTTAAGAAAGCTACCCCGTATTAAATACATGTTCACAAACTAAATTTAATTAATTTGATTATATTTAATGCACTGTTAAATACATGTCGTCAAACTAGATTTGATTTATCTAGGATTTTCTTAGACAATATTATCCTACCATCACACAATGTTTTCTTTCAGGAAATAGACCTTAAATATAAATACAAAAATTATTAATCTGATATTTATAATATACTGGTTATTTCAATAATCCAAGTTAAAATTTCAGTATGACCTGATGCAGATTTTCCACGAGAATGCTACCTTACTCAAATCTCATGGAGATTATCGAGCATTTTTAGTTTAGAAACTTCAATTGAGTAGGAGCCAATCCTCGAATATGTTAACAAGTATATTTCCCCCAAAAAAGGATGGCCGTGGAAGATGATGGGTGGGACTTGGAATTGGCTATTTCTGCGATTACAGACGTCAAATGCGTCTTCTAATTTGGCTGAGAATTCGAGTTCTACAAGCTTCTAGAATTGAGCTTCTTTTTAATTGCAAAGAAAACTTTTCTTACTCTTTAGCTTATCTTTGGATTCAGTCTCTAAGTATCTCTGTACTTTATTTGTACTTCTTTCCTGGATCGGAATCTCTTACCATGAACAGGATCTAAATAACGCTGTAAAGAAACAAATAAATATTCAAGCCGTAGCAAAGGTTCTAGCACTTTAAATTTAATATCTTAGATGGACAAGTTTAGAAACCCCAAAAAATTAAATGACTACCTTGTATGATTGCCCTGCACATAAACTATATTTTCTGGTTCGAATCTCTGTTGCCTTCCCTCTCGGCAACACGACCGGATTGTCGATAATTTGGCGGGAAATTCCATTCTTTAGCCGTGAAATCAAATTCCAATGGCTTACTTCGCAAATGAAATTGTTCATCACAAGGCTATGAAAATCACTTCCTTGGAGACTGAAAATCTATTCTGTATACGGTACAATTATACTGCAAATTTAAGTGAAAATTGTAAGAAAATCAAAGTGGGAATTAAAATTAGAATACTATATAGAAACAATTTTCCTCATAAATAAACAATTTTACTTCTGCAATGCTTCTGAATTAACCAACATTTAAAACGGGGCAAAGCAATAAGTAATTTCTAAATCTCTTAGTTAATATAAATATGGGTTTTACAAATTCGTTGGCAATTCATTATTTCATCGTATGAAAACCACTTCTAAATTGATTAGTATTGGTTTAAAATTGTTTTATCTACAAAATTTGTATATAGATTTAATGAAAAAATATATTTTAATGTAGTGATTGTAGTAATGTTGTGTTAATTGTAAAAAAATAAAAATAAATAAACAACGTAAAGTAGGTCTATATAATAAGGCAAATAAAACCTAGAAAATTTGGAGTGAATGGAAACACCCCAAAAACCATTAGTTCCCTCTTCCAAAAATGCTTTTATATGTTCCAAAAAGGTCAAAAACCTTAATATACTCTTCCAAAAATGTCAAGTTCTAATTCAAGCATATGTTTTTCAATAAAAATATGATTTGACAATCATATTTTTCTGTTCCATAGTTTCGAAAGTGTTAATGATTTTTTCAACATAGATTTATAAAACATTGTTCTCCTTCTTCAAAATTATGAGAGAAAAATAATATTTAAAAAGATATAAATAATAGAACATAATTCAAAAAACTATATAATCCCTCAATTATTATCATTCCCTTAGAATTATTATCTAAAATAATAATAATAATTAACACTCTTAAATGTAATATATTTACTCAACAGTACTCAAGGGCTTGGTGTATTGGTGAGGTACAAGTAGTTTGTACTCATCAAACTAAGTTCCATTCCCATTGAGTACATGAGGACTATTTCAACAAGAGGCCATGTGGACACCTTGAGGTAGGGGTCAAACTTTTCCTTATGGACTAAGCGGAACACAATGAGGTGCTCAGGATGTGGATTGTTTGGCGCACATTATGGACCTAGGCCCACACACATGTCCCACTTCAAGAAGGTGCTCCCCCATTACTCTAGTTCATAGAACTAGTATATCAAAAGCATTTATCCCAATATTTTCTTGACAATAGGGTCAGTAGAAAAAATTTAAAAAGTAGGAGAGACAATTGGTCTCCTCTATCAAGCCTTAGGATGAAGCTTAACTTTGATGGTGTGGCTAAAGGCAATCTGGGTATGGCGGGTGCCTATGGGGCTTTCAGAGATTCTAGGGGCACTTTTTGGCTCAAATACAATGAAGTGCTTTGCTCCTACTCCAACAATGTTGCTAAATACAAGTCTCTATGGTGTGGCCTATCTTAAGCAATACAAAAATTTGGCTTGATTTGGATATAGAATGGGACTCAAAAATTATCATTGAAGCCCTCTCGAATGAATCTACACACAATTGGATCTTAAAGAATATTATGGAAGATTGCAAATCTTTATACAATAATTTGAGGACGTACTCCCCCTTGCACATCTTTTGTGAAAGCAATAAGTTAGCTGATCATATGGCTAATGAAGGTGTAACCCTGAACCACTCGGAACAAATCCTCCATATGACCAATGATCTTCCCAAAAGATATAAGTCTTGGAAGATTATGAAAAATGATTTAACAAACTGTCATATTAATGAGGATCATCATTAATTGGTCAGAGTGTGATTTTGTAGATCTATAAACCATAGGAATTAATACGAACATTAGAGAATGATGGTTTTTGAGATGTGCAAGTACCATGCATGTCTCATAGTATGTTATTTACCTCCTTCCACTCTCCACTTTGGGCATTCTAGACCCTTCTTTACTTTATGATCCTAGCTCTATTGAAATATCATCATTGGTGGCATAGATTTAGGAGGTTCTAATCGCAAGCATCCCAGGCACGACAAAGGTAGGGCTTCTATTGTTAATTTAGTTAATACTATACATAACAATCTATTGCATAACTATTCCTTAGAAGATGTCCATTCCTCATTTTGGGCCCTGGTGGATGATCTGAATCTCTACCATTTGTTAGACTTGGACTCCCTCCTAGATAAAAATACTTGCATTACTACCCAGGAGGTTCTATATTTTTGGAAGAAAAACCTTGTTTAAAGGTGTGAAGGATGAAAAGTTGCTGAAATGGATGGCTATGAATCTGCTTCATGCCCAACTTCCTTCTCATCTCAAAGGTAGTTCCTCAATGGCTTCTATAGAGGCAGTGATCAAAGTTATGTAAGATACTAGTCAATCTAATGTTCATTTAGACAACCTCAAATTTGCTCAGCTAATTAGAATTTAGACTGTTCTCTTTAGTGCTATTATATCTCTTATAGTTCATGAAGATATTGATCATTTCAGTCATTTGATGAACACCAAGCTTGATCAAATTTGGACTCCGATTAAGGCAATGGATAAATATATAATCCTACAGCATAGGAAAGTAAAGCCAATCTATGAGATGCTGGGCATTAGGCATGAAACTTTGGAAATTAGTCTAGCAAGCTCCTTGACTGCTATCAACCTAGAAGAACAAATTCGTGATACTAGTAATAATTTTGATATTTTTATCTCTGATGAAGAATAGTTTTTGTTTCTTTGTAGCTCTGAGCTTCTTACTCTGTTATAACTTTGATACTTCAGCTGTATTTACCTGGTCCTACCAAGGTTTTTTTTAAAATATTTTAAATAGACGGGTTGTGCCCTTTTTTTACTTATAAAAATATATATTTATTTATTCAACAATATAATGAATGTATGATCTAGTCCATATAAATTTTCACACTAAAATTAATGTATGGAAAAACATTAAATGCTTCAAATTTTATTGAGTTCTACTCTAAATACTTGAATTAATAACTCCAAGGACTTCAAATTTTAGCATGACAAATGATCACATTTTTTTTAATTGTTTTTTTTATGTTGATAGTTTTTGTTTACTGTATACTGCTAAAAATTTTAAGGTCAATTCTTTAGTTTGATGTTCCTATGGAGTTCAATCCATGCAACTAAGTTCAACTACCTATCAATTTTTCTTTTAACCATTATTGTTAAAAATTAAAATATTTACTTCATTGTTTGTTATTCAATATTTTTTTTCCATATAAAAATTTAAATTTTCTAGATTTCATTTGATGTCTTTTTATACTTTTTTTAATATTTTGAAGTACCCATGTTTGAAATGTATCAAGGAAAAGGGGACCCAAGAGACCATTTCCAAGAGTTTTATGTAGCTTGTCAAAAAATGGCTTATGAAGATGCCTATTTGTTAAGACCATTTCCCAAAAGTTTCATAGGTCTTGCTCTGGTGTGGTTCATGCATCTACCTAAAGGGTCAATCTCTAGTTTTGGAGAGATAAAAAAAATTGTTAAGCATTTCTCATTCAACATAGAACATGATATCTCCATCATCAACCTCTACAATAACAAATAATGAAGCAGGGAAAACCTAGTATATTTCCTACAAAGACGGTGGAGCATGGCAAGCTGATTGAGATGCATTATGCCTAAAAAATAATTAGCCAAAATATTTGTAGATAATCTTAATGTATATCTTAAATATAAATTAAAACTTTAGTGTACTAAGACCTTTGATGAAATCATAAAAAAGGGAATACAAATAGAGAAAGCTCTCATTGAAAAAGGAACTATCAAATTATATTATAAAAATGAAAATACTTCAAATCAAGCAAATTCTTTTTCAGGAAAATCCAAAGTCTTCAATAAGAATAAAATTTTTGTGGGTGATGGGGTAATAGATTATAAACACCAACATGTACAAATCGTTCAAAAGAAGGCCCCATACAATAGCCCAATGTCTCTTATATTCGATTACCATGAGGTAAACCAAAGCCTCACACAAGTAGGAGACCATTCACAACCGTGGGAGTTCCAATAGAAAATGTCTTGAATCAACTCATTGTTGCTAATATGATCAACTTGCTTGCAATCAGACTTGTGGATGATCGATAACCTAAACTAAATTGGTATCATGGAGATGACTTTTGTAAGTACCAAAGAGTTCAAGGGCATGATAAAAAAAGGGTGTATCCAACTAAAACACTATATCTAAGATTTGATTAAGAAGGTTGCCATTTAAATTTAAGAATAAACTCCTCCAAGCTAATCATCAAATGGGAAGCTTGGTATTTACAAGGATCCACTCCCAAAACATGATCAGAGGAATCAAAGACCCCAAAGAGACCAGGGTTAGGCTTCTTCATCCAGTTGTACTAATTAACATCATGTCCCTTAACACTACATTAACACTATCAAGATCCATAATATCCAAGAGTCTACTCCACCTCCATTCCCTATTCTAAAAATTAATCAGGCCACTACATACTGTTTAGTCACTACCCATGACAATAAGATAGTATTTCCCATGGTACTACCTTAAGATCCTTCCACTTTATCTAACACCAAAAGGGGAATGTTTTTTAGAAAACTTCAAGTTTTAATAAAAAATCCTATGACATCATTCAGTAACTAGAGAAAACCCCAACCCAAATATCTTTAATAGAGCTCCTTAAAACATTGGCCTTACATCGAGAAATATTAAATCAAGTGTTGAATGATCCAAAAGTCCCTTGTGAATTCGATATTAATCAGTTTCAATCACTAGTGGATCACTTATCCCCTTTATCACAAATCACTTTCAATGCCCAAGACATACCTCCCATTGGTCTAAATCATAATTATGCCCTGTATATTGAAGTAACCGTCTCCCATCATCGAGTCTCATGTGTTCTCATAATAGAAGATCAACATTAAATTAATGTAATTTAGACTTTTTAAATAAATTAGGATACTCCAAAACATCATTGGGACCCACTTTGATTATGATCAAAGGTTATGACGATAATGAAATGGCATCTATTAGGCCCATTTATCTTCCCCTCATTATGGGACTCGTAGTTCGTCAAACCCTAGTTCATGTCATAGATGTGGATTTACCATATACCATGTTGCTCAAAAGACCCTAGATTTATGAAATACAAGTTGTGCCCTCTACTCTACATTAGTGCCTCAAGTTCCCCCATTCATGAATGGAGGTCACCATTCCTAGAGTCATAGACCATCTCCATAGTTTCTAAATGGATCAGTCATTATCTTCATCACCTTACCTTGGTAATAAAAATACTATCCTAAGCCCAAAAATTACTAAGTATATCTCTTCACACCAATTAGAATCCACATCTCAATCGAACCTAATATTTCCTACCTAAAACTCACATCCATAGGATGTGGGGAAGATGAGTACAAAATGTTTTGCATTGGCAATATACCCTTATCTCCACAAAGTTATGGGTCACTAACTATGAGGAAGAGTAATCCCATTAAATATCAGTTTGGCCCAACAGCTTTTTCAAGTGATAGCTTTTTTTGTGATGAGTAAATTACAGATGAAGTTGATTCTTGGCTCATTCTAGATGATGAAGACCTCATTTCTCCCAAATAACATTATCATATAGTCTAGAGAATGATGAAAAATATGCAGTATAAAGGAAAGGGATTGGGAAAACAAGAGCAAGGCTGAATAGAACCTATCATCATTCAAGAACATCCCTAAAAATTTAGGTTAAGGTACAAACTATATGACGATGACCTAACCAATATCATTCTGGATTCTCTTCTGACTAATGAGTTGTCTCTCCCTGATAAAGACATTGAAATAGGTTCTATCTATAGTCACTTTGAGGAGCTTGATGCCACCAACCTCTTCCCCAATACCATTATATCCACCATCAATGTCTCCCTCTATTATACATCTCTCATAAATTGGGAATTGAAGTAGGAGCCCACCTTTGAAACATTTGAAAATGATGAGGCCATTTTGGAATTCATGGGAGCTAGAGATTTCATGCCGTCCAGAGATCATAAAAAGGGATTTTATATCAATCTTTGTCAATCAACATATTTTGGGGAACAACACATACCCTATAGGATGAACACTTTGAAGAATATGGAGAACCTTCCAAAGAACCAGATGAACTCAAATATAGAACATCAAAATATTATCTTTATATTGATACTCAACTACCATATTGATTCATGTTCAATGTTCTAAAAATATCACTACCCCCTTATTTACGATATCAATCACCTTCACTTATTGAGGATGTGAAAGAGGTTAATATTGGAACTAACAAACATCCCAAGATAGTGAAACTAGGGGCATCTCTTACAATAAAGGAACATGAAGACCTTATAGAGATGCTAAAGGAATTTATTGACATCTTTACATGGAGCTACACTGACATGCCAGCATTAGATCCCTCATTAGTGGTACACCACTTAGACATACGTCCAAATGAAAATCTTGTCAAACATAAATTATGAAAGATGAATCCTAAGGTGGTATTATTATCCAAAGAACAATTAAAAAATTCTTGGAAGCTGGATTTATTCACCCAATTGATTACTTAGACTAGATTTCTAATATCATTCTTATATCCAAACAACATAGTGAAATCAAAATCTGCTCAAATTTATAAGATATCAATAAAGCATGTCCAAAAGATAACTTATCACTCCCTATTATTGACATAATCTTAGATTCAAAATCTAGGTTTGAAATTATTTCCATCATGGATGGCTTCTTAGCATATAATCAGATCAAAATAGACCCTGAAGATCATCATAAAATAATATTTATCACTTGGTGGGGGATGTTTTTTATCAAGTCATGACATTTGGTCTCAAGAATGTAGGAATAACTTATCAAAGGGCTATGAATGTTATCTTTCATGACATGATGATTGACATTATAGAATATTATGTTGATGATATTTTAGGGAAGTCTCATTTTAAGGTTAGAGCATCATGAGATTCTCAGTAGAATCTTTAAAAGGTTGTACGAGTATAAAGTAAGGTTGAATCCCAAAAAGTGTGTCTTTGGAGTAACTTCAAGAAAAATGTTGGGATTTATAGTCTCAAGAATGGGCATTGAGGTGGACCCAGTGAAAGTCAAAACAATTACAAATATACTACCACCTTGTAATCTCAAGCAGCTTCATAGTCTTTAGGGAAAAATTTAAGCCATATAGTGTTTTATCTCTCAACTGGCTAATAATGTCACCTGTTCACTCATCTATTAAAGAAGGGGACTGCCTTCCATTGGAATTAATAATTCCAACAAGATTTTGAAAGACTAAAAAAATACATGGAAAATCCACCTATTTTATCACCACCACCCCTAGGAAAGTCTTTGCTCCTATACATTTCAACAATGCTATGTGTCATTGGTGTTCTCCTTGCACAACACAATGATCAAGGCAAGGAGAAAGCTATCTATTGCCTCATTTGAACATTGATATAATATGAGATAAATTATACTCATTTTGAAAAGGCATGTTTATCTATAGTTTTTACATTGTAGAAGCTCTGGCGTTACATGCTTAATAATCATTTATAGCTCATCACAAAATTTGATCCCTTAAAGTACTTACCATCTAAGACAGTGCTTACAGGTCGAGTAACAAAATGGATAATGGTACTCAGATAATTTGGCATTGAGTATATAAATCAAAAGGCTATAAAAGGATAGGTCATTACAGATTAACTAGTAGAGGCACCTTTAAAAGTGATTGAGCTAGTTACAACCAATTTCCCAGATGATTCCATCCTAAATACCTCACAAGCAACTAGCTAGAAGTTATACTTTGATGACTCACTTATTACCCATGGATCTGAGGCTGGCATCCTCTTGGTCACCCCCAAGGGTGATATCATTCCAAAATTATTTTTCCTTGCCTTTGCATGTACTAATAATATTTTAGAATATGAAGCTTTGATAGCTAGACTTCAGTTGGCTATTCAGTGGAACATCTAGTGATTACAAGTATTTTGTTAGGAATATATACAAAAATCAATGTAGAATAATTTCACAAAATCACAATAATAGATATGATTAGATATGCATAAAGAACATAAATAAACATGCATAATAAGAAGGCTAGTTTTAACGTGGTTCACCCAATGTGGGATACATCTACCAAGAAACACTTGCTTAGATTTTATTACAAGCCATGAGAGTACAAACCACTCTCAAATCAATATTCATAATTACAATGCACAAATATTACATATATAGTGTATAATATATTTTAAATGTAAAGTATTTGAAATATACTATAATTTATAAATAAGCTCCACAACACAACAATATCCCACTTGGAGGTTGATTTCCTCTAAGTAGGTTTTTCAACCCTTCACTATGAATTGTGAATGCTAACCAAAACTAAACATATCTTCAGTTTCTCCCTTGTGACCACCTTGGTCATCATGTCTATAGGTTTTGGACTGGTATGAATCTTCTCTAGCTCCAACTTGTCTTCCTCCAAAGCTATCCTAATGAAATGGTACCTCAACTATATATGCTTCTTCTTAGAGTGGAAAGCAGAGTTTTTTTCTAGATGTATAACACTCTGACTATCACTATATACCTTCCCTTCCTCCTTCTTATGCTACAACTCTTCAAGAAATTACTATAACCAAATAATTTATTTTCTTATGTCTGTGGCAACAACATACTCAGCCTCTATGGTTGACAAAGCTATAATTTTCTATAGTTGTGAAGTCCATCTCACCATTGTGTTACCTAAAATAAATACATATCCTATTATACTCCTACTATCTAAATCTCCAACCATGTCTAAATCTACATAACCACATAAAGTGGTATCCAATCCACCATAGATTAAAATTGTCCCCATGGTCCCTATTAAATATCAAAGGATCCACTTCACTGCCTTATAGTGTTTTCTACCTAGATCACTCATGTACCTACTTACTGATCCCATTACATGGGCAATATCTGGCCTAGTGCACACCATGGCATACATCAAGATGCCAATAAATGATGAGTATAGTAAATTTGACATCTAGATTCTATCCTCCGCTATCTTGGGACACTTCTCCTTTGATATCTTAAAATGACTTACCAAAGGAGTCCCAACTGGTTTAGCATCCTACATACGAAACCTCTCTAAGACCTTTTTGATGTACTCTTCCTAGGATAAATTTAGATTTCATTCCTTCCTATCTGGAGTTATTCTCATACTAAGGATTTTTTTTTATACTACCAAATCCATCATAATAAATGAATTACTAAGTTGTTCTTTAAGTACCTTTATTTCCTACATGTTATTACCTAAAAATAACATGTCATCCACATACAAACAAAAGATAATGTAATGACAATCATAAAACTTCTTGATAAATATGTAATGGTCTGAATGACACCTGGAGTATCCCTACTCCATCATAAAATTGTCAAATTTATTATACCACTAGTGTGGAGCTTGTTTTAGGCCATACAAGCTCTTCTTCATTTTGTACTAGCCAAGTGTTCCCATTCTACTTCTTGATCTAAACACTTCCTTTTCCTACTATGTTTCAAGGCTCATCATCACCAAGGTAAACATGTCAAAAATCTCCTTGAACATAATCAATAAAATAATGCCTATGTGGTGTAACATGAAAAGAAGTCCCTAAATCTAAAACCCAAGACTCAATAATATTGTCAATAGAGAGAATTAATGCATCCTAAAAAACATTACATGTTGTCACATTCACCTACTTGGTGGCTTCCTAATTTTTGTTCTTGTTTTTAAGAGACCAACAATCCTTCTTTGCATGCTCAGTCTTTCCACAGTGCCAACATACTTTCCTGGCCCTTTATTTTAACCTTCCAGGACCATTTGACTTTCCATGCTTTTCTTTTTCTCTAAAATTGTATCTCCCTCTACTCTTCACTGTCAAAGCATCACCTAAATTAGAAGTATCCCCAAAGTTTTTATATCGCATTTCCATGCTAAGTATTACTCCTATGACATCATCAAGCTTCAACTTGAAATTATTAGAGATCGAGTTGCTCACAACCATTACTAAGATATTTTAACTCTTTGGTAAGGAACACAAAATAAGTAAAGCCCTAACTTCATCTTCAAAATCTATTTTTATAGAATTCAACATACTCACAAATATATTGAATTCATTCTAATCATTAACGATTGAACCATTTTTAGACATCTTCATATTAAATAACTTTTTCATTAAAAATATTTTATTAGAAGTAGAGGTTTTCTCACATAACTTCCCTAATGCATTCATGAGACCTTGTATGGTCTTCTCCTATGCTATATTTAATGTGATTAAAGATTCAAGGCAACCTAATGGCCCCAAGTGCTTTCCAATCTAGCAACTTCGAAGCCTCATATATCATACTCACTAGTCATTTTACATTTCCTCCTAGTGGAGCATGGAGGTCCTTCTGATAGAAGTAATCCTCCATCTACATCTTTCATAGAACAAAGTTTTATCCATTAAATTTTTCAACCTTTGATCTATGATCATCAGCCATAGCTCCCACTTGAACTAATAACCCTTCTTATGTTTCAATACTTCAGCAAATACAACATGAAGATATGATACCAATTGCTAAGAATAAACATAAAAATCAATGTAGAATATTTCATAGAATTGCAGTAATATATATGATTAGAGATGCATAAAGAACATAAATAAACATGCACAATAAGAAGACTAGATTTAACATGGTTCACCCAATGTGGACTACATCCATCAATAAATACTTACTCAAATTTTATTATAAGATATGAGAGTACAAACCACTCTTAGATCAGTCCTCACAATTACAATGCACAAATATTTTTTGGAGCTACACTCAATAAACCCTCTTGAATTCACATATGAATTCACACACTCTTTTCTTCCTTCTCAAATTCTTGTTCTCATAATGTCTTACCTAAAAATATATATATCTATACACAATACATCAACAAAATAGTATTACAAAATAATGGGTACCAAAACTATGGGCCAAGTCAACCCAAAAAATGGTTTCCCATTAAAGGGGGTCAAAAAACTATTTTGAGGACTACCACCCCCAAACCCCTGCTTGGGGGATGTCACCCCCAAACCCCCACTTTTTGTGGGCTATAGCCCCCAAACCCTTGCTCAGGGCCCGACCTAGCCTTGAACCTCGATGAGAATACATATAGATTATACAATACATTTTAAATGTAAAATATTTGAAATATACTATAATTTAGAAATAAGATCCATACACAAACTATTTGGGGACTCATAATTAATTATCAAACAGGTCAATGGAAAATTCTAAACAAAGGATGAAAAATAGCTTCCTTACAAATAATTAGTGGATCAATTAAAGACCAATTTTTAGTCTATAACATTTGAACAGGTTCCATGAGGAAACAATAAAGCAACTAATTCTATGGCCACTATTGGCTCACTCATTGACCTCCTTGAAGATGTTTTGGAAGGCAACATTTTTATTGAGCACTTGATTATCTTGGACTATCAATCTTTGGCTCTGTTTCAAATTTGTACAATCAACAACCCTAGTCTCCCATGGTACCATGATATATATGTGTGTGTGTGTGTGTGTGTGTACCTTTTTTTAGAATAAATGATTAATTATGGAATAACATGCAACATGGAATTCATTCCTCAAAATAATAATAGAAGAGACATATGAAAGAAAATTTAGATCTAAGAAAATACACAGATAACACCAATATAACGTGGTTCACCCAATGCGAGCTACATCCACCAAGAATCTCTCTAATAATATATACAAGAGTATAAGACAACTCTCAATAAGAAACCTCTCATAGAGATAACTTGCTCTAACCTAAATTCACATCATAATTTTGGAGATGCTAAGCTACACTTCAAACCCGATCACATTAATTAAAGAGAGAATTATAGAGCTCAAAATGAAATGCAAAATGAAATGAATAATGTGTTACCCCTCACCCCTATTTATACTTTTCAAGATCCCTTGAAAATGTGCCATAACCATATAAATAACCATATCCCTACAAAATAAGGCAAAAAATAAGGGAGGTTACAACCACATAATCTCCTAATTCTCTCAACACCTTAGATCACACCCACTTCTCCATAAAATTTGCCACCAATGGGGGAAGTGGTTGACACACTAAAAATGCATCCCACCATTTGCAAAAGTAAATATTTCATGTGAAAATTAACCTAATAATTTTATTTTTACCTTACGGGTGCAATGGGCTCCACATTTAACAATCTCCCACTTGGAGTTCGTTTCTCCTTGAACAAAATTTAACACATTTCCATGATATTCATGAAGACCAACCAAAGTTGAGCATAACCTCAAATCCTCCAATGTGACTACCTTGGTCATCATATTTGTAGGATTCTAGCTTGTAAGTATTTTTTCTAGCTTCACCATATTTTCCTCTAAAGTTGTCTAGATGGAATGATACCGAAACTATATGTGCTACATCCTTGAGTGGAAAGTAGAGTTATTGGATAAATGTATAACACTTTGACTATCACTATGTAACCTCCCAACTTTGTTTTTATGTCCCAACTCATTAGGTAACTATTGTAACCAATTTATCTCCTTGCCAACCTCTGTAGTAGCAACATACTTAGGCTCTATGGTTGATAAAGCCACAACCTTTTGTATCCAATAAATCCAACTAACTATTGTATCCCCAATAGTAAATACATAACCTATTGTACTCCTACTATCAACATCCCTAGCCATATTTGAGTCCACATAACCATGAAAAGTGGTGTTTGATCCAACAAAACACAATGTTGTACCCATGGTTCCTCTCAAAAATCAAAGAATCCACTTCATTGCTTGCTAGTGCTCATAACTTGGATTATTCATGTACCTAATTTCTACTCCTATTGCATGGGTAATATATGTCCTATTACAAACCATAACATACATCAGGCTACCAACTATTGATGAGTAAGTTACCTTGGACATCTTTATATTTTCTTATTCTATCTTGGGATACTACTCCTTTGATAATTTGAAATGGCCTACCAAAGGAGTCCCAACTGGTTTAGCATCCTACATACTAAACCTCTCCAAAAAAAAAATCATTTACTCTTCCTGGGATAATATTAGCTTCCTCTCCTTCCTATCCTGAGTTATTCTTATAGCAAGGATTTGCTTCATTGTACCTAAATCCTTCATAGAAAAGGAATCACCAAACTAATCATTGAGTACTTGAATCTATTGCATGTTCTTTCCTGCAACCAACATGCCATCTACATACAAGAATAGGATAATATAATTACCATCCTCAAATTTCTTGACATACATGTAATGGTCAAAATAACACTTGGAGTAACCATGTTCTAACATAAAACTATCAAACTTCTTATACTATTGTCATGGAGCTTGTTTCAAACCATATAAGATCTTCTTTATTTTGCACACCAATTTATCCTTTCCTTTGATGTCATAACCCTATGGTTAATCCATATAAAATTCCTCATCCAAATCACCATGAAAAAATTTAGTCTTCACATCTAACGATTCTAAGTACAAATCCTCTACTGCAACTATACCAAGCACAGTTCTAATAGAAGTTATTTTAACAATAGGAGAAAAATTATTATCAAAATCAATACCTTTCTTCTATGCAAACCCCTTGACCACCCATTGGGCCTTGTACCTTTTCCTTCTTCCTTCCTCTTTTTTGATTTTGTATACCCACTTGTTCTGCAATGCTCTCTTGTCCTTGGCTATCTTTACTAAATCTCGTGTCTGGTTCTCCATGAGAGAACTATGATCCTCTTCCATGGCTTGCTCCCACTTTTCCCTAGCATTCCCTTGTATTGCTTCCTCAAAACATTTTGGTTCTCCACTATAAGTAAGTAACAAATAACTCAAAGATATGGGAAATGATCAAGAGCTTTTCTCACCCTAGAATACCTTCTTACTACAGGAGTTTGGGGTTCCTATGTAGGAGGTTCCTGAACTGTCTCCTTGGACACCTTACCATTCATAATATCATCCAACATTGTGTACTCTTTTTATTCTTATTCCTACAACTGATCCTTTTACATGACTTTTTTTGTAAAGACAACATCCTTAGACTAGAATATTTTCTTATCTCTAGGACTCCAAACCTAAAAACCAAATTCATCATCACCATAACCAATAAAGGTGCATCTCTTAGACTTAGCTTCTAACTTGGTCCTATCTTTCTTAGTAGCATAAAAAAATGCCTCACATCCAAAGACCTTAAGAAATGAATAATTAACTTTCTTACTAGACCAAGCTTCCTTAGGTATGCCTCCATTTAAAGGCACTTAAGGTGCTCTATTAATTAGATATACCATTGTGTTAACTAGTTCTACCTAAAACATTAGGGGAAACCCTATATGCAATCTCATGCTCCTAGCACATGTCATGATTGTCTTATTTATTCTCTCTAACACTTCATTCTCTTGTGGTGTCTCTGGAACCATCCTTTACATATGAATTCCATTCTTTGAACAATAATCATCAAATGCTTTGATACAATTCTCACCTCCATTGTTTGACCAGAAACATTTCAACATGAGACCTATTTCATTCTCAACCAAATCTTTCCATCTTTTGAATGTTTCAAATGCATCATATTTCTTCTTAATACAATAAACCCAAGCTTTCCTAGTTGCATTGTTAATAAATATAACATAATAATTTTAACAACCAATATAAGATACCTGAGTTGGCCCCCATAAATCCAAGTGAACTAAGCCTATAGTGCCAAAAAGTTGAATCTCCATCTACAACAACTAAATTATAGTGATGAATACTACTATTCAAATACAAAGTTTCAATTTTATTACCTCTCACAACCACAAGAGCACCCTTGGTAACTTTCTAAGAGTCTATTGTAAACATCATTTAATAACCCTCACTATCTAGATACACCATTGATATTAAATTTTTCTTTAACTATGTGACATGTCTAACATCCTTTAGTATCTATTTATTCCCATTCTGCATATTCACCTAAACATAGCCTTTCCCTACTATACTGCATGGTTCATCATCACCAAGATAAACATGTCCAAAATATCCTTGAATGTAATTAGTAAAATGATGCCTATGTGCGGTGACATGAAAAGAAGCCCCTGAATCCAATACCTAAGATTCATAAACATTATCAAAGGAAAGAATTAAATCATCCTGACTAATATTACCTATTGTCATATTTACCTCCTTAGTCTCCTCATGTTTGGTCTTCTTATCCTGAAGTTTCCAACATTATTAATTTGTGTGTCCACTTTTCCCATAGTGCCATCACACCATCTTAGTTCTATATTTAGATTGTCCTTGACCCTTTGAATTTCCATGGTTTTCTTTGCTTCTCTCCTTTTGTCTCCCTCCAATATCCACCATCAATTCATTTTCTGAAGATGATTCCCCAATGCTCTTCCTTCACATTTCCTCACTAAGAATCACACCTATAACATGCTCGAACTTTAAACTTCCCTTAGCAGGGATGACATTACTCACAGCCATAACTAGGATATCCCAACTACCAAGTAAGGAACACAAAATCAATAAAGCCTTAACTTCATCATCAAATTTAATACCAACAAAAGTTAGCATGCTTACAGTTGTATTAAAATCATTCAAATGATCAGCTACAAAACAATTTTTAGACATTTTCATATTAAATAACCTTTTCATCAAAAATATTTTATTAGAGGTAGAGGGCTTTTCATATAACTCCCCTAATTTTCTCATCAGACCAAATGTGGTCTTCTCCTCTGAAATATTGAAGGCAACCAAAGATGCAAGAAACAACCATATGGATCCTAGTTCTTTCCTATCGAGTAAATTCCAATCTACCTAATCCATGCCTGAATGTTGTCCTATTTTCCCCATCAAGGAGAGATTAAGATCCTTATAAAATAAGTAATCCTCCATTTGCATCTTCCATAATCTAAAATTTTTCCCATTGAATTTTTTAACTCTATATCTGCTAGCTAGCTCTAATACCAGTTGTTAGGAATAAGTGATTAATTATGCAATAACATGCAACACATAATTTATTCCTCAAAATCATAGTATCAGGAACATATTAAAGAAAATTTAGATCTAAATAAATACACACATAACACTGATATAACGTAGTTCATCCAATGTGGGCTACGTCCACCAAGAATCTCTCTATAATAATATAAACAAGAGTACAAGACAACTCTCAATGAGAAACCTCTCACATAGATAAATTTCTCCAACCCAAATTCACACCAAAATTCTAAAGATTCTAAGCTACACCTCAAACCTGATCACTCTGATTGAAGAGAGAATTACAGAGCTCAAAATGAGATGCAAAATGTAATGAATAATATGTTACCCCTCACCCCTATTTATACTAGTCAAAATCCCTTGAAAAATGCACCATAACCATAGAGATAACCATATCCCCAAAAAATAAGGCAAAAAATAAGGGAGTTTACAACCACATAATCCCCTGATTCTCTCAACACCTTAGATCACACACACTTCTCTATAAAATGTGACATAAATGGGGGGAAGTGGTTGACACACTCAAAAATGCATCCCACCATTTGTGAAAGTAAATATTTCATGTTAAAATTATCTTGGTAATTTTATTTTTACCTTAGGGTTGAAATGGGCTCTACATTTAACAACCTTCATGACAACATCATTCCCCCTAACCTCAACCACCACCATCACAAAACCTTTATCAATTGCACCACCCGATACACAATCTTTGGTAGCATGCTTTATCAACACAACTATGATGGCACCTTGTTGAGCTGTTAAACATCGGAGGAGGCATCTCAAGAAATCAAAGAAATCTATGATAGTATGTGTTGAGGGCACATCAGTGGAATGGCCCTATCCAAAAAGCTTCTTTGAACTGGTTATTATTGGCCAATGATGGACCAATATTCTTGTCAATATGTATGCAAATGTGTAGCCTATCAAAAGCATAGAAATATCATCCATGCTCTTGCACAAGAGTTACAACCTATCTTGAGTCCATGGCCCTTTTCCATATGGGGCCTATATTTAATTAACAAGATAAATCCTACCTCATCAAATGATCATAGATTTATTATCATGGCTATAGAGTATTTTAACAAATGGGTTGAAGAAATGCCACTTACTTATACAATGGGCCTTCAATTTTCTAAGTTTATTCTCAATCAAATTATTTACCATTTTTCTATACTTGTTAATATAATTTTAGATAGTGGAAAATACTTAAGGAATTAGGAATTTGAGGGCCTATGTAAAAAATATCATACTACACAGTATTTTTCCTCCTCATATTATCCATAGGGAAAAACTAGGCAGAAGTAACTAATAAGACCCTAATCAAGATTCTGAAGAAGATGGTTAATCAAGATGGAAGAAACTAACACACTCAATTATATTTAGCACTATGATCTTATCAAAAAAGTATATGCACACCTACTAGGGCAACTCCATATGCCTTTGTCTCTGGGGCTGAAGCAATATTGCTAGTAGAAGTTGAACTTCCCTCTCTTTGACTATCACTAAGAGGTATCATTACTAATCATAATCTCAAAAAATAATGGATGTATGAATTAGAACTCCTTGATGAAAAGTGATAGAAGGCCTTGGATCACCTCCAAGCATACCGACATAAATTAGAAGGCCAATACTATAAAAATATTCAGTCTAAGGAGTTTGAAATTGGTGACTTAGCCCTAAAATAAAATAATTAAAACACCAATGTAGAATGAGATAAGAAGGGAAAGTTTTAATCCAATTGGTTAGGTCCCTATGTCATTATTGCCAAGTTCAGATCGGGAGCATATAAATTAGCCACATTTGATGGAGAACTAGCCAATCCCATGAACATTATGCATCTCAACTGTTTCTATACCTAACTCAGGTATCATTATCTTCCATCTATGGGGCACCCCAAATCCACTCTATGTATCTATTGCCCCACCTCATCAGTCCAAAAAAAATCCAAAAAATCAAATAAACAAAAAACAAAAAAAATCCTATCCAATGGTGAAAATTAGTTTTCTCGCACCTTAGGCAAGTACCATGATGAAACCCAATTTTTGGCATCATGGTAAATAACCCATTCCTGACCCTAGTCTTAATAATAGATATCCATCATAGGTCTTTATGTATCAACAAGGGATAAGAGTTTTTCAATCACAAAAGGAGTCATTGCTTGTTGAATAATAGAGTTGTTTGCTAGGACACTCCTTTGGAATATCTCATCCACAACCATCACCTAAGTACCCTTAAGTCCTACCACCTTCTCTTATCTAAACACAATTCTATCACCCCATCATATCCTCTTGATATGCGTGTCTCCTTTTATCCTCAAGATCAAATTCCCTCTCCATTTATTTGTTGTTGTCTCTCAGACTATGGTTCACACCTTCCCACTAACATTTTCATTATGAAAGGGTCATATATTGGTCTTCTACTTTGAGGGTTTCACATGCATTATGATTCCTAAACCTAAGGGGTCACACTAACTCCCATATATTATTAGTTTGGACTTGGTTATAATCTTGTCCCAATGTATGCTAGTATTAAGCACTATAGTTCCTGTGTATATATATCCTAATCTAGGCCTATCATCTATAACCACCTTATCATCACATCATTATTTATCATCTTATTTTATAATATCCTCATTATCAATTTATACTATTGCATGATTGTCTTATGTGATTGTGTGTTTGCTTGCATGTGTGTATTTTGTTTGATTATGTACATATTGCATTGCTTTCTTTATTTAATATGTCTAGTTAGCATTATATATGTTCTTTTACCTTGATGGGAACAATGATGGTATTAGTGGCTTATGAATGTTTTCTTAGATAAAGCTACCTTTTAATGGAGTTCCCACGCACTATGAATTCAATGTATCCTTGACTCTTATCATGTCATTGATACAAACATACATACATTCACAATAATAAAACTAGATTTCAAAATATATATGACTCAATACATCTTCATTCCATTACTACCAATAATTCTCCTCATGCAAGAGGATTACACTAAATCATATCATCACAAACTAGACACCTCTCTTACATTATTCCCAAACACACAAAACCTCACATCATTTCACTATCTAAATACCTCTAACAATACCACAACACTCATCTTACAAATATCTACTTATTATACAACAACTAGTAAACAATCAGCCCAACCCCATATCTACCCCGATCATGGCCATGGAGGTATTCCAATTGATCTTTAGTCTCCCACTAGCCAACCACCCTACGTAGTTTCCATACTGCCAATATCCACCATCTCCCTCCAAGGATAATATTGTCTTGAATTACCAACTTACCTACAATAACCACACATGATAGATGGATTTGATTCATGAACCACCAGCATCATTTCACTAATCACCTCATCTTATTACCCTCATGCATGCTTTACTGCCCCTTGATGTCCTTGCACATCCCCCCTCTAAATCAATGGAATGTTTCCTTGTTATGTATTACCCTAGGTGCATCTCCTCATAAGACATCTTGTGTAGTAAAATTTCCACATCCTAATATCACCTCCAACATATCCATCATCTAGTGCAGTAGTTGGAACACTTGTATGTTCACCTCATAAATCATCTTTGGTGTTGGTATTTGTCTACCCTATGACATCCTTAGCATCCTTTCCTACTTGCACCTGTAGCTTCTATGCAGATGATTAAAGAAGTGATGAAAATGCCTTACCTCCTCATGTGCTATATAACAACTACATACCCTTAATTTTTGGAATTTCTTTCCCACAACTATAGACTGGATGAATTCCAATAATGGTCATCTCCCCTATCTAATAGTACCCCCACTCACCAAGTGCCATCACATCATTTTCTTTTCCATCCTCATGACCCATGCACATGTCATATTCATTATTGTCCTATTATCTATCACTATCATTCCACATAAAAACATTCCATGGCATAACCCAATAAACATGTCCTTGTTTTATTATTATTAACATCATATTATATATTACATCATTATTTACATAACTTCATGCCATTACAACTTATCTTCACATCATTTATTCTAATAATTACATATCTCTACATCATGAATATATCCTACCCTACATTCCACCCTATGGTGGTGGTGGCCTCGGTGATGGATGCACGAACTGGCTTGATGACTTGGAACCTCATGTTCTCTTTGATTGTCTAATCACCCTATATGATAGAGCCCTATGCCCTATTGACACTATATGCTTGTACAAATCTCTCTAGTATTATGTCTCCCATGCCATCCTCACCACCTAAGAGATCACATCTTTGAACACTAGATCTTCCAAATATATTTAGACCATATTCCACTCCATTCACATGACTTGTGCATCCACCCCTTATTGCTCCAATCATTTCTACAATTTCATCCAATCTACCCATATTTTCCCCATCTATTCTTGAAACGCCCCAATATATGCCTCTCAATGATTCATTTTTCCCTATAAATAAGGTCACTCAGGCTAATACTTTAGTTATTTACATATCCTTATGCACAATTTAACCCTAAAAATGTGAAACTTAACATTAAAAATCTAGTCACTCCATGTAGCTGTTAATTAATCCCTAATACCCCTATTATTTCTATTTCTCCTCCCATGCCTTCATAATTTGTATACATTTCATACCTAGTGATCGTGTTACAATATCTGTAACCATCTCACCCCACTTATTTCCACTATTGTCCTCTCCCATGCTTGATCCGCCTACAATACATGTACACATAAAAATTACATGGCATCATCACTTCAAATAATAAAAATCCACATATATCTTAAAACCCTCCCAACCAAATTCAATCTTCCACATCCCCTATTTCTTTATGTATATTTCTCCCCTATCTCACCTAATCATGACCTCTTCTGATGCCACAATCCATATGCTACAACCCCCTGATCACAACTCCTTCTCCTTCTCTAACCCTCCCATGTGGATCCTTTTTTTTCAACCCTTGCCTGTGGCTCCTTGTCCTCCTACGACTCCCCTTACCCTAGAAATTTCTTCTCTGACATGACCACACCTCCTTTCCTCACCCACATCCCTACTCAACATACCAGCATGCCTTCCCCATGTTCAGACCCATGATTACCCTTAAACTTTATGATGTGCCTTCTCCTTAACCTCCCAATTACCACTCAAAGTGACCCTCTACCTCCTCAAATTACCTACATGACCCACATTTTCCTTATCACAAACCTCAAACCCTTGTTCAATGTAGATTTATTGCTATAAACATACATCTAAAACCAATAACATACCCAATAACACAATTCATACCTAATTTTGTCCCCCACCTCGATGTTGATCCTCCTACCATACCACATTACCATTACACATTCCCTAATCTTCTACCATCAACCTACATCACAACCTTTCTCTCCCAATGCATTCTAATAAATTAGACTTTTCCCCCTTTCTTCCATGCCATTTATTCCTTTTAACCTATTTTTATCTATTTTAATCATCTTTGGTGTATCCGAAGTGGTGGGTGAGCCTCTACTACCTTCTCTCTTTGTGAGCATGTCTTCCTCCTCCAAACCACTGAGCTATACATTGATGATACTCTCCACAGTTCCCAACATGGATCCCTAATCCAAAATTATGTGAATAGATGATGCATACACACCCCAATGAAGAGCTCATACTAGCTCTTCAAACCTTGCCACCTGGCTTGATTCTCCACCTCAGTTCATAACAAGGATGGCCATTAGTGTAAGGGCACTAGCATAGCTTTCACCTTCATTCTAGACAATAAAACTTGGCTCTCTAAATCCCATACTACAAGACCCCCCTTAAAACTTGGCTCATAGGGATACCCACTGCCACTTCATTCCTATTACCCCATTCTACCACCTCGTAAGGGCAACCTAACCCCATTCTTCACCTCTTTCACCAAAACCACCTCTTTTTTTTAAAACCATCTTCAGTACCTCCACCTAATTATTCACCTCCTATTTATTCACTTTTCTCCCTATACACCTCTTAATCCCCTTACATATGGGATTAATTCGCTTACCAACCTCTTTAACTATTGACCTTTACCACTTTTTGTCCACACTTTAATGGTCTCTCTAATATCATCAACCATATCTCTTTGAGCTCCCATGCCACTCTCCATGTTTTCATCACTCTTCATCAAATCTACTCCATCTTTTTTATGGTCATGTCTCATATCTCTCCCATAAGAATTACATCAACTTGAAGTCTTTTCAAACTATGTAGGTAATACTTGGTCATTTTTTAGTGCCCAATGATAGATCAGCCACTATTTCCTCTGTTACTCGCTTGTATGTGTCTTTTCTAAGGACATCATCCCAATCATTTGGTCACTTTATCACATTGATTATTTTATATAATTAACAAAATCATCTTGTTCAATTTAGTTTTGAGCTACATGCATCCTTAATTTTATCAAATCATGAGTCTTATCTTGGCCAATAGCTCTCCCTTACATGTGTCCTTGCTTGGGATATGTCTAAATCTTATGGCCCTTTTCATCCTATCATCATCATTTTATGGTTGATTCCCCCTTGGGATGTGTCCACAACTATGATACCCATCATCACTACTCCTTATGCATGTGTCCTTACTAGGGGCATCATCAATTTGTAGCTCATTGCTCAAGTTGAATCCATCTTTTTCATCATCTATCTCACATTTGGCATCCCATCCCCTTATCTATCCATCACATCCCACCTCTCATTTATTATTTTGAGTGGCCGTCTATCTCATTATTCCATGCATGTCCCCTTGAAGGGGCATCATATCCCCTAACATCATCTACTAACATTCATCCATGACCTGGTTTTTATTTAAAAGACCATTACTCTTTTATTTCACTTCACTTGCAATGCCCTTTCAAAGAGGCACAAAATGTATGCACTTAATTCTTCTTCCCGGTATTAGGCTTAATCTTGTCACTTAATTAACATTACCCCTTAATCAATAAATCGTATGAAATATCACACTTTCCCAATTTTATAATTCTTTAAAATCTAATCTACCCCACAACCCTACTTTCCACATAATCCTCAATTTCTAATACCATAACCTATCCCGCAACCCCACTTTCCATCTAAATTTTTAATTTTATCATTTTATTGATAATATAATCCCTCCCAAAAGAAGGTCTAGAGGCTTCCCACCTCTAAAACCTTCTCCTCTTCAAATTCAAAATTAGAGAGGAAAAATCTCCCTCTCAAACCCCTTTTAGCCACTTCTAAAGACCTATTTAAATAGAGGCATGCCCCAAGCATGGTGGGAAAAATAAGAAAAAGGAGAAAAATCATATTCATGTTGTCTTAATTACCTTAGTTTTCAATATGATTCTTGCATCCATACTAATCCCCTTTGCATTCATCCAATCTAGTACCAACCTCATCCAATCAACTATCTTTTGGATAGTGAGCAAGCAATCCAAACATCCAAGTCAAGTTACATTTGATAGTTTGTTAGAACATCTTGGAGAGAAGTTGAAGGAGGAGTGAAATGATGGTAAGTCTATTCTAATATTATGATTGTTCTTCTAAATTATCTTATATTAGGGTCTTTGTAGAGATTTGAGTAGATTTAGTGTTATTTACGTTTAAATCTATTTTACTCAAATTTATACGGGGATTTAAAAACTATAGTGTGTTTTATTAACATGCTTCTTAAAACATATGGATGAAGAAACCAATATAGATTAAATGATAATTTAATCATATTTATGGATTTTGATCCACCAAGGAATGCACTAGCAGAGATAAACAAACCTATACTAAATTCTAGATCATGGATAAAGATTATACAACTTGTGTTTTCAAAGGTATTAAAACTATGTGGGCTCCTTTAGACAAGGAATGCATAGTTGATTTTTATATGCAAAGTGAAAAGGTGGGTAAATTGATTTCAAATTTTCTTGTATAGATCAGTTATATCTATGGGTTTTTAAGGTTTCCCCCTATTTCACACCACTAATCTATCTGATCTAGGTGAGAGTTATTGACAACACATTTATTGTGTTAAGTCAAGCTTGTCATTTTCCCTATGGGTAGTTTTTCACCTTCCCTATATTAAATGGTTTCTACCACCCCTTATGCATCATTTAATACAGGTATCACTAGAAAGAACTAGAGTATCCATGACACCAAAACAAGCTCAGAAATTTGTCTTGAAGATTTACCATGAGGTTTTTGTTTTGACTCTAATGCTCCTCTATAAGATATGGTTCTATATTTAATATAGTTTGATAAATCATGTCATTATTTTGAAAATTTTACCCTAGTTGTTTACTTTATGGGTCAAGTTCCTTCTGAGAGATTTTTGAAACAGTGCATTCACAACCATTGGCAAGGCCATGGGGTGAAACTGGAAGGAGTTAACAACCTCACTAAGGGTTTCTTCCTATTTCATTTCACAAATCTTAAAAATTGCAAATATATTTTTAACCATGGCCCATGGTTTATTCATAAAAAATTAGTTAATTTTTCCCATTAGACCTGAGATTTTTAAGTCTATGAATAAGGTAAGCTTAAAATCCCAATATGGGTAGAATTTCTAGTCTTACCTCTTCCTCTGTCGAATTTTATCAAATATATTATCACACCTCTAAGCCACTTTATCTACCATGAACAACCAAAGTTCTATGCATCCTTGCCTCAGAGAAGGTTCTATATTGAAATAAACCTTGCCAAAGATCTCAAAGGGTCCATTGATATTCAAGTGGGAAATAATCGATTCTCTCAACATTTACTCTATATTAACTTTTTGAACACTTGTTTTAGGTGCCAATATTTGTACCACATGATTAGATAATGTCCTCTAATGGTCCCCACTCTTTTTATCCCTCAAGACAAAAGTGGGTCTAAGGAAAAACCCCAATCCTTTAATAGGTGGACCACTATTTCTAATAAAAAAATAATGCTTCCTGTAGAAATGTTAGAACTCAAAAAAAAATGTTAATATCCCTTAGGTGGGGCAAGTTCCTTAGTCCCTACCAATATAGCTCCCATGTCATCATAATTTAAACCCCCACCTCCCATCTCCTTGATGTGTTTAAATTTGAACTGACTATAGAGTGCATGTGATCATGTCACATGGTATGATCATAGTTACCTCATGTCATGGTCTACAATTAGTCCTTGTGACCTTTTATATTCCTTTTCAACCTATAGGAACATCTAATTTTATTTATCATGTTAAATCCATCTACTAAAACTCATGGTTCAATCAAATCTATTTGTATATTATAACATGTCTACCAAAGTTACCCCACCATTGAATTGTGATGTTGTTACTCCCTTAACCTTTGGCATGTCTTGGGATATGTGTGTCTGACTTGTGGCTTACATACCTCTTTTATATTGTGGTTACATTTCTCTATGTTCTTAGTTAGGTCATCCTATGGAATAACCATGGCTAAGTAAACGATATGTAGGAGGTAGTGGTTAGTCTTTGATCATCATGTTAAGTATTTTTTTCTTATTGCATTGTTGTAGAGGTTTCCCCCTCAAAGTGGCTTTGCTATATTATCTAGTATTTTGTTCTACTATCAATTATTATTGTGTGATCTCTCATATTTGCTTATTCCATGCACTATATAATCATTTTGTGCAAACATCTAAGTAATTTCATTACAAGTGGTATTAGAGCTTCAATTTGGGCAAGTCTCCTATGATATTTGATTTTTGGATTTGGTGAGGCATGATTTCTATGAGTGGGAGGAGAAAAAAATCATAACTTACAATCTGGGAAGAATTTATTTTTTCTATCAACGCAATATTGTTTGAAACACATTTTTGAGAAAAAGTATTTAGAAAGAAAAAGTTTGAAGTTTTTTTCACCTTTCATAATTATAGTCATTGGATTCATCTCAGTAAGGTGATCACAACATTACCATCTCCTAGTACACTTTTTAGTGCTAAAATTTTTACCCTAGTGTGTAAAGGTAGTAGTTGGATTTATCTTGGCGAGGTGATCACCGTAGTACCATCTCCTAGTACACATTTTTTAGGGAAAAAAACCTTCTAGGGTTTATATATGTTTATCCCTTCTACAAGGGGATGAAAATGGGGGAAATAAACTCCTAAGACTCCTTTGATAGGTGACACAGAATCTGACACTTTAGGTCCATTGATTTCTCCACTTTAGGATAACATAAAGGGCTTGGTGCAACATGATGAATTTGTTGTAGTTCAAACTAATTTTTCATGGATGCAAAAAAATATTAATGGTGTTCACACTCAAATGAATCATATTTCTACTCTATTGGCTGCTCTTTCATCTCAGCTATAGTCAAATAACTCCCCATTACATCATTCAGGATCTCCTCCTCTCAACACTAACAAATCTAATTTTGGTGTGAAATTAATGTTGCCCAAGGTAGACATGAATAATTTTGATGGTAAGGATCCTCTCACTTGGATTACCCAAATTGAAAATTTATTTGTAATGCATCAAACTCCTAGTTCTCAAAAGTTGATAATGGCGTCTTTGTATCTGGAACCTGAGTAGTTTATTTGGTATCACTAGTTATGTGCTCAAAAGAAAAAGAATGGTGATACTATTACATAATTTTCACTAATTACTTATTGGCTCATTATCAAGATAATGTCTCTACAAACTACTTCATCCAATTAGCCAAACTATGACAAATGGGTACTATGAAGGATTATATTCATCAGTTGTAGAATATATCCTTATGGGTAGAAGACATCATTGAGTAAAATTTGATGGATCTATTTTGGGTGGCCTCAAAGATAGCATCCAATTGGAGGTTCAAATGTTTAACCCAACATCTCTATAAAAAACTATACCAAGGGAACGCATGGTAGAGGAAAAAGAGATGGTCAAATGGAAAAACTTCACTATTAGTCATGATCACACCTTTACATCACCATATCCTCAACCCACCAAATTGACACCTCAATAAATTAAGGAGAATCGAGCCAAAATATTGTGTTATGGTTGTGATATAAAATGAAGCAAAGACCATCATTGTGATGAAAATAAGTTGTTTTACATCAAAGGTGCTTATGAGGATGATAATGATTAGGAGGCACTTGGTGAGGATGAAAAAGGTCTTGAGGAGGAATCTAAAGACTCTTAGTGTACTATTTATTGTTATGCCCTTTTAGGTATTAGTACTCCCCAAACTCTTAAGGTGATGGGTTTCCTAAAAAAATAGAAGGTTACTATTCTGATTGATTTTGGGAGCACACACAACTTCATCAATAATAAGTTGTTTCTCACTTGACCTATTTCATTTATCCTACTCTATAATTTTAGTTCATGATTATAGATGGTGGTACTATTAGCTACTCAAAAAATGACATAGTATAAAGCTAGCCATGGGAGACTACTTGTTTGATTCTCTTATATTTGATATTCCCATAAGGGATCTAACATTTTTCTAGGAGTATAGCGGCTCACCACTTTGGGCACTATTGAGATGAATTTTTAGGAATTATTCATGTACTTTCATTCTGAGGGAAGGACATTTGAGCTATAGGATTAAGGGATAAATCTCCAAAACTTGTTAGCTCCCCTCAAATGACAAATATTCTTCGAAAGGGTGATAAAGGATTTGTAGCTTGTTTGTTTTCCATGGAAGTTCATCCAACTCAGCCATCTACATCGCTTGATCTATAATAAGTGATTGATGCCCATTCAATTATTTTTGATGACATAACAAAAGGACTTCCACCTATTTGCACACATGATCATGATATCAAACTTATTTCTAGTAGTACACCACCCAACATTAGGACATATAAGTATCCCTATGCCTAGAAAAGTGAAATTGAAAAGATAGTATAGGAAATGTTGGATGCAGGAATCATTTGCCATAGCCAAAATGAATATTCTTCACTAGTTATCATGGTGTGAAAGAAAGATGACACTTGGAGGATGTGCCCTGACTACAAAGAATTCAATAAGTACACTATCAAAGATAAGTTTCCTATTCTTGTCATTGATGATTTTATAGATGAATTAAATGATGTTCTTTATTTTACCAAGTTAGGTATATGTTCTAGGTATCATCAAATCCAGATGTATGATGAAGACATACCCAAAACTACTTTCACGACTCATGAGGGCCATTATGAGTTTTTGGTTATGCCTTTTGGACTCACAAATGCACAATCTACCTTTCAAAGTTTGATGAATATTATTTTTATGCCATTTTTGAGGAAATTTATTTTGGTATTTTTTGATGATATCCTCAGTTACAGTAAAAATTGGGAAGACCATTTGCACCATGTGAAATAAATACTCTCAATTTTGGAACAACATCAGTTGTATGCCAAACCTTTCAAATGTTCTTTTGGAGCTTGTGAGGTTGAGTATTTGGGTCATCTAGTTTCACATACAAGATTAAAAGTAGACCTTAAAAAAATCCAAGCAATGGTGGACTAGTCAATTCCTAAGACACTCAAGCAACTAAGGGGATTTATGGGGCTAATTAGTTACTATTGCATGTTTGTCAAAAATTATGGTAGCATTGCAGCCCTACTCACAAATTTGTTGAATAAATACTCATTTCAATAGACTAATATAACTACCAAGGCATTTAAACAATTGAAATTGGTGATGTCACCACTCTAGTGTTGGCTACTCCTGATTTTTCCAAGACTTTTGTGGTTAAATGTGATGCATCTAGGTATGGTATGGGTGATGTACTCATGCAATAAGTTACACCACTTGCATTTGAAAGTCATCAATTAAAGGTTAAAAATCAGCATAAGTCCATTTATGAGAAGGAAATGATGGCTATATTGCATTCAATCAAATAATGGAGGCCTTATTTGATGGGTCATTGCTTTTAGATAAAGACTGATCATGACAGTCTCAAATATTTTTTGGAACAAAGGTTATCATCTGAAGAAAAATATAAATGGGTAAATAAGATGTTAAGCTATGATTTTGAAATAGTTTACAAGAAAGGAAAGGATAATGTAGTGGTAGATGCACTATCTAGGAAGGATGAATTAGTTGAAGCCTTGCTATATGCTTTGAACATTTTGCATGTAGATTGGCTAGAGAAAGTATGATCAGATGGGATAAGGATACTTTTACCCATGATTTGATTCAAAATATTCGTTAAGGTTTGGGTGGATTTGAAAAATTCACATGGAAGGGTGATGCATTATAGTATAAATACATATTATACCTATGTAAGACTTCTTTTCTTAAACACAAAATCCTTCAAGAACTTCATGCAACTCCAATTGAGGGTCATTCAATATTTTTTTAAATGTATCATAGAATCAAGCAAGTTTTTTTTAGGATGGACTCAAGGGGGATGTCCAAAAATATGTCGTTGAATGTATGATCTATCAACAAAATAAAGGAGAAAACATCAAAACCTTAGGTCTTTTATAGCCTTTATCCATCTCGAGCCAATGTTGGGAAGAGGTGTCTATGGATTTCATTACAGGGTTACCATGATCTAATGTTAAAAATGTTATGATGGTTGTGGTAGATCATCTCAGTAAGTATGCTCGTTTCTATTCATTATCATAACTATTTGTTACTAGTACAGTAACTTCTACTTTTTTCAATATAGTTTAGAAATTGCATGGTACTCCTAATATCATTATCAATGATCGAGATCCCATCTTCAATAGTAATTTTTAGACTGAGTTATTTGCATGCTTGGGCACCCAATTGGCTCATAGTTCATCCTATCATCCTGAATCTGATGGATAAATTGAGGTAGTCATCAAATGTTTAGAAGGATATCTTCATTCTTTTGTTTTTGATAAACAAGATAAAAGGGTTCTTTAGTTGCCATTTGTTGATTGCTAGTATAATACTTATGTTCATAGTACTTCTAAAATGTCTCATTTTCTAGAACTATATGGATACCACCCACTATCCATCACTTTAACCTTGAAGGTTCATCTTAAGGTTTGTGCAGTTGAAGAACATATTCACTATCAATAGGAGGTCCTTGTTAGTGTACGTGAAAATTTAGCCATGCCCCAAAATTTCTTGAAATAGGGTTTTTGTTCACTTACAACCATATATGTAGATGTCCTTAAATCAATAGAAAAAGGATAACAATCTATCACATAAGTATTAAGGGCCTTATCAGATCTCGTAAAAAAATAGTAGTGTGGCCTACAAGTTAGATTTTCCTTCCTCTACTCACATACATCCATTATTTCATGTATCATGCCTAAAGAAAGTCATTAGAAACAAAGTGGTTACCCAAATTGTATTACCAGAATTGGATGAGGAAGGAAGAGTTATTATTGATCCTGAGGTGATCTTTCAAATGTGCACTAAGAAATTATGATCTTGAATGATTAAGGAGTACCTGATCAAATGGAAGAATATACCATATGAGGATGCTATTTTGGAGGATGAATCCTTTGTGTAGCAAAATCTAAAGTTGACTCAATATTAAGGACAACATTTTTTTGAATAGGAGGGGCATGCTACACCCTTAACCTTTGTCATTTCTTGGGATATGTGTGGCCAACTTGTGGCTTACATACCTCTTTTATATTCTAGTTACATTTCTCTATGTTCTTAGTTAGGTCAGCCTATGAAATAACCATGGCTAAGTAGACTATGTATAAGACATATTGGTTAGTCTTTGATCATCATGTTAAGTATTCTCCTCTTATTACATTATTTTCAAGGTTGACCCCTCGAAATGGCTTTACTGTATTATCTAGTATTCTGCTCTACTATCAAATATTGTTATAGGATCTCTCATATTTGCTTATTATATGTGCTATATAATCATTTTGTGTGAAAATCTAAGTAATTTAATTACATATGTCTAATTTGGCAATGATTATGACACTTGTCATAATCCTTGGCTCCCAAACTCTAACAACTATGTAATTTCTATGAGAGGGGCATGAAGTCTCATGAACCCATGATCAAGAAGTTAAATTTGACAATTGTGACCTGTGAAATCCATGTTGACTTTGATCGATCTCAAGAAAAAAGTTCATATCTTCTCCCATGGTCCCATACATGAATTCCCAAGGTCTAGTGGACCTGTTAGACTTTACAATCCAAATTATAACTCATCTAGTCCACAACAATAACATAAGGTGATCACTTAGTACTGAAATATTAAATTGAGGCCATAATGAATAAATAAGTTTAGAAGTGTCTCTAAGGAACATGGATATTGTGGTCTATGTTACCCTTGGGACTTATATAAAATTGCATGTGGTCTTCATGAATTTCAAACTTAGTTTAAATGAATAGAATATGTAACTATGTGAACCCCAAATGTGACTATTGTGATCACTAATATATAATGACTATGACCCAAGATAAATATCTTACATATGAACTTATTGATCCCCAAATGTGATTAATATGGACTCTGATAAACTAGAATGTGACCCAAGGCCACTTACTGAAAACTTGTAAAAATAAAAAAATATTTTATAGGTGATGTAAGATTACCCATAAACCTTGGATGCTCCTACATCATACTTTCAATGTAATTAAAAATTTTCATGAACTCTTGGTTATGAACATGCAAGTGCTTAAATTTACCTACCATATTATTACCTCTTGTCTTCTTACCAATCTATCTATCTATAATGATAGATTATATTTCTTCCTTAATCTTGGATGATAGCTACTATTTCCAAACAATGTCTCTAGAATCCATATTTGACTTCTCTAATTTTTGGGCTACATATGGATACAAATATGGAACATTAAGAATTGGAAAGATGTCCACTCCTTCTAGAAAACTATTTCATCCTTTGAGTTCTCAGTAGTCAAAGAACAAAATCCATGGTCAATGTATCCCATGGTCTATTTGAAATAGGTAATGTCTGCTATGAACTCATATTTTGGATTTTCCCTTTTGCATCTCAATAAATTATGCATCTTTGCATAAATTTATTCACATCTACACTCAATTATGACCAATAATATTTTTCACTCAACTATACCAAATTTTTGTCATACCCAAAGTGTCTATCCATGCCTATGTTATGTATCTCCTTTAATAGGTTTGCCATCATAAAGCCTTGGCTATGAATAACCTCTTTCATTTAAAAATAAATCCATCCAAAATAATGTATTCCATATATGATGTTCTACCCATTTCTATGGGATTCTTCTATTCTTCCCAAGTATCCTAAAAATATTCATCATCCTCATACAATTTTATCATTACCTCAAAACCAACAACTTGAAATTTGATTTCATTCACAACAAGAACTCTCCTACTCAAGACATCCACAAATTTATTAAATTTTCCACATCTAAGTTTCAAAACAAAAGAATATCTCCAAATAAATTCCACCCATTTTATATACCTATGATTTAACTTACCTTGGTTGTTTATAATCTAAAAGGCCTCATGATCCATATATAAAACAAATTCCTTTAAAAATAAGTAATGTTTCCAACTCTTAAGAGCTTGCACTATTGTGTAAAACTATTGATCATAAATAAATTATTTTCTCTTTGATTATTTCAAATTCTCACTAAAGTATGCAATTTAGCTTACTTTCTTTACTTATCACCATGCCAATGGTTTTTTTGCTCACATAAAAATCCACATGGAACACTTTTTCAAAATCAGTGAATGCCAATATTAGTTGTTTGTTATCTGCTTCTTTAAAATATGAAAATTATTTTTTGTTATAGATGTCCAAGGAAAACTATTTCTATCTCCCTTCATGATCCCAAATTTTTTATAGATGTCTAAGGAAAACCATTTCTATCTCACTAGAAACTTTTTACTATGTAACTATGTGAACCCCAAATGCCACTAAATTTTTTGATAAAGTTTCACTAGAAACTTTTTACTTTATGTAAAATCCTAGATTTAAACATTCTTTTTGGTGAAGGCCAATCAATAATTGCTTTAAACTTTTCAAGATCCATTTGTAAACCTTTGTTGGAGACCAAAAATCCCAAATACCTTAGCTCCTCTTTCATAAAACTAAATTTAATCAAATTAATTAGCCATTTATTTATTTTTAATTATAAAGGACCAATCCTAAATGATTTAAAGGCTAAGATATTTTAGGTTTCCATTGGTTAAATTGTTAATACAAATTATTTATGGATCCACCATGTATAATTTTAAGAGTTCTGACGTTTTAGATACGATAGGTGTATCCATCATCAGGTAGAAGAAGGTTAGTAAAAAATGCTCAGGGACCATTTTTTACTAACCTTCTTCTCCCTAATGATGGATACACCTATTGTATCCAAAACGTTAGACCTCTTAAAATTATACATGGTGAATCTAGAAATAATGTGTCGTAATGATTTAAATGCTCTTCGTAGGTATGGGTGAAAACTAAAATATCATCTAATTAAACAACCAAAAAATTACCTATGAAAGGCTTCATCACCTCATTCATGAGTCTCATAAAATAACTTAGAGCATTTATTAATTCTAATAGCATAACTATCCATTAATACATACCATTATTTTTCTTAAATGCAGTTTTCATGCATTTCCTCCTCTTATCTAAATTTGGTGATACCTACTCTTTCAATATATATTATTGAAGTATTTGGCTCTACTTAAATCATCCATTATTGGTAATAGAAACTTGTAAATTATAGTGATCTTATTTGTTACCTGTGAATCGTTACACATTATCCATTTTCTCATTTTATTGGTGCTAACATGTTTTGAATTTCACATGAGCTCAAACTCTATATGGTCAATCCCTTATCCAACAACTCTTGAACCTATATTTTTATCTCTACATTATCCATTACCATTAGTATATAATAATATTACTTATTGATTAATATTTCTCTTAGCATCAGATCTATATGATGGTTGATGTTTCTCATAGGTGGTAATCCATTAGATAAATAATTTGTCACAATGTCAATATACTCATACAATAAATTATGAATTTTGATGTAAATTTTACTTACTCTATTGTTCATCTTAATTGATATGAGTTTTACACTAAAATAATACATGTCTCATCTTCCATTACTACATTCATAAACTCCTTGTCCAAAACCATTAACACCTTTGAATTTATATCCACTTATTCTCCTTTATCTTTTAATGGACTTAAGGTGAACTTTTTTCCATCCTTTACGAGTGTGTAAGTTTTTTTTCTTACATCATACACAATTCTTCTGTCATGCTACCACAACCTTCCCAAAAACACATGACACACATCTATGGGAATAATATCACTTATAACCTCATCCTTATATGATCCAATTTGAAATTTCAAAATACATTTTTCATTTACTAGTACTTGATGACCTTTATAAAACCTTTCAACCTTTGTATTGAATAGACCTTTTCAACTTAGGTTTATTTACCTTTTCTTGAAACACCAAATTATATGTACTTCCACTAGAAATCACTATCTTATAACATTTACCTCCGGATTTACAAATATCCTGAAATAGAATTTTACTTTCTACTCTTTAATTCACCTCCTTGGATAGTCACAATAGAATTATCTTCATCATATGTGTCTCTCCATACTTTGGCTCTTCCATGTGTGCTTGAGATCAAACACTTTCTTCATCACCATGAGAAATGTGGTGTCCTTTGAGTTATTTTGATGTTAGTTTGAGGTTCTTCTAAATAATAAAGATATTTAATTCTAAAATAATTATTGCACTTGAAGCATTTAATTGTGAATTATTGGCCCCTTCCTCTTCCAAAATTTCCTCTTCCCTTGAAATAATAGTCTCGTCCTCTTCCAAAATATCCTATTCCCTTTTAATATTAACCTCATTCTCTTGTATTTGTATTCTTAATTTTGAGTTTTCTCTCTTTTCATCATAATCTTGTTGTCTTCTACCACTGCTACTTACTCCCATTCCCCTTGATGACCTTATTCTATCTCTATAATTCATTTTTTTTCCTCCTAAAAAACATTTATTCTATCTGAAATTCACACTGATAAGATTCTTCTGTAGTTATTAGGTTAAGAAAACCAATCTCATCTTCACAACAGTAGGTAGTTAATTCATGTATCTAGCTCCTTATCTTGGTCATCCTCTATATGCCTAGATCTTATAGTGAGATTATTAAATTATTTTGTAAATTATTTAAAACTCATCTCTTTGTGTCTCAATATTTTAGCTTCGTAAAGAAAATCATTTGATAATTTTTAGACAATAATTTTGCCTTCAATTTTTTCACAATTATATCCCGTGACTTGATTTTCTTCTTAGATTTATTTTGTCTCTTAGTTTACACATGATCTCACCATTGAGATGCATGAAATTTAAATTTAGTACATGAAAAATCAACTTTCCTGGAATCTTCCATTGACTTGCTCAAATATTGTTTTCATCATTATGATCCAATTTACAACTCTTCAAAGTTAAAGCTTCCATTATAGCAAGGTGTGTCCAAATTTTTATTGCTACTAAGATTTTCAACTAATTTTAAATACATGGTCTCAACTTCATCTGCCATATCTTCTTCTTTAGGTCCTTGAGATCCTCCAATAACTTGAGCTTCTTCCTGAGGCCTTTGTTTTTCTTCATCACTTATAATTTCAACATGCACTCATCTTATTTTTATTGCCTCTATGGAATCCATATATGTTTAGATTATTATCATTTTTTCAACCAAGTCTACAAATCTATGTTTTATTTCTCTTACACCTATTATAATGATAGTAACTTTATGTGTCATTTATTTACTCAACTACAAACTTTTTTTCACAACATGCATATGACTCAATTAGAGAATTTACATACACAACCTAGTAAACACAAACTATTATCTGATACAAATTGGTGTAGGTGGGAGTTAAGGGGGATAAATTAATGGATGTTTCACTCCCAAACAATGATATCATCAACACTCATAACATATATATATATATATATATATATATATATATATATATATATATATATATATATATATATATATATATATATATATATATATATACATACAATTGAGAAATTGGTATCAAAGCCTGATGTTACACTTATTGGCTCAAAGCTCTACTTATTCTCTATGATCACTCTTATTTATCAACTATGTTGATTCATCAATCCTTAAATTATGTTCCAATCCTTCCAAATACTCCCAAGAAAAACCTCTACATATGTATTATTATTAATCATGTTGTGAAAATCCACTTTAACACTTTGCATGAGATGCTTATCCTGCTTTCGCTTTGATTTTTATAATTTTTGTGATTTATTTAATTTATTTTGCCTCTTAGTGAACAAAAAATACATGCATAAGTTATCTTCCCTATGATCACAACTAGCCTAAATCTCTCTTTAATATCTTTCCAATGATATATTACTTGCCCAATTTTATATCGCCATGAAAATTTTGTGACTAGGCAAAAAAAATTATATCATCTTCCTCAATGTGTTTGAATTTAAAATGTGAATGTATATTTCATGTGATCATGTCATGTGGAATGATCCTAGATCCCTCATACCATGGCCTCTAAATATTCCATGTGATCTTTTATATTTTTTGTTGAATTATGGAAACATCTAATTTTATTTACCACTTCCAACACATCCATATGGACTCATGGGTCAAAAAAATATAATTAAATATTATAATGTGTTTTCCAAAGTGATCCCATCATTGAATTATGACATAAAATAGTTCCATGATTATGATACTTGTCATAATCCTAGTTTTTAGACTCATGTGACTGTAGAACTACTCTATGGGAGGAAATCAAGACCCATGTTCCCATGATCAAATAATTAAATTTGATAGTTGTCACATGTGAACTCCATGTTGACTTTGATCGGTCTTTAATAAATGTGAAATACTTCTCCCATGTCCCTATGTGTGAACTTCAAGGGTCTCATGGACCCATTGGACTTTGTAATTCAACTTATAACTCTTTGGGTTTACAATAAATAACTAGGGTGATCTCTTAGAACTATAAGATTAAACATAGGTTGTCATGAATAAATAAGTGTCTAAAGGATCTCTATATACCATGGAAGAAAAATTAATTTGATTGTTGTGACTATGTAATTTAGATTACTAATACAATATATGACTATGTGAACCCTAAATGTGACTACTGTGATTAGCATACCAATATAAAGCAACTATAACCCAATTAAGATATGATCCTTGTCAAGTCATTGATCTAGAAATGTCACTATTGTAGACTCTAATAAACTAGAATATGACACAATATTGCTTATTAAAATGTTTATATATATATATATATATATATATATATATATATATATATATATAAAGTGATGCAAAACTCCTATACATCATGGATGTTCTGCATCAGCTTTCGAACAAGGCATGAACTTTTGTTAAAACATAAAAGAATCAAACCTCTATTAAACCACAATAAAAATATACTTTTTATCAATTTTAGTTTCATGTGTCCTGGTAGACATGTATCTAAAGTTTAAAAGAATACCCATAACAATTTAATTGTTTAAAAATGCCTAAAATAAATATACTATCATGGGTTATATAAATAATGATTAAAATTACACTCCAATCAAGTAAAATGATTATAAGATATGTGTTTCTTTGTTCTTAATTTTTTAAGAATTTGATTATCATAGCACTATAAATTATTGCTAATAAAAATAAGATTCAACTCATAAACATGTTGTATACTAAGGACCAATAATAATAGAAAGCCTTTGGAAAATGTGGAAACATAAACACAAAAATTGAACTAATTAACAAGATCCATCAAGGAGATATGGTCTAATATGATGCAATGATTGTAAGATATACACAAAATGGGTTTGTTGAAAATGTCTTTGAAACATTTTTACAAATGAAATTGGTAGTTGTAAATCCAAACCTTGAAAACAATTTATAAAATCCTACCAATCTAGCAAAATGAGAGCTTTGGAATAAGGTGTAGGCATCCATCCCAGAACAATCCAAATAAGGGTTTTTCTCAATTCTAGTTATAAGTACGCTAGTAGACATGCATAAAAAATGTGATTAATAGGTTGATTCCATAGTGGGTGTCATTGTCATATGCCAAAAACTAAAAAATTGAATAAATAGAGATTTTTATATAATTTTCATTAGGAAGGGTGAAATATTAATTACAGGAAAACTAATGCATGATTGGAAACAATGCACATAGGTTTCAATGTTTTAAGCATGAAAAGAATTTGATATTTTGAGCCTAAATACAATTTGAGGTTGCAGTACTAATGGAGTCGTGCACTATTGATTGGTACTTTTTTTTTGTTTAGATTACACTTCTACCAATCTTATAACTCATTCTTTTATAACTTTAGTAGCTTATGATTGCAACTGAAATCCATGTGCTAGCTATTTTTTATAATAGTAATTGGTAATCCTTGCTCTGGGCACTTTATTCCCATGAAAAATTTGAATTCTTATATTCTTCTTGATGTGGGCCTAATACCAAACAATAGGAAATACTTAGTAGAGATAAGTAGAAGAGGAAGGATTTGAAGGTAGAAAGAATCTAGAAAGGGAAGGGAAAAAGATAAAATTGGATGAGATATCTATGTGACGGAAGGGAATCCTATGGCCATCAATCCTAGTGGCCAAAAGAATGGTTTTACCACTTGTTCCATCCATGTGATTTGAATTTCAAAATTTAATTACCATGATGTCTGATACAAGAGAATCCAAGGCATACAATTCTTTTTGCATCACCATTAGAAATAAATTCATTTTCCAACTCCATGAATATCCTAGACACAAGGACATGGAGGCCACATAATACTTAATACTCATCTGCAACCAAGGATAATGAATATCATTAGCTTCACACACTTTCATAGAGTCCATGGACCTTCAGTGGCCTTAATAAGTTTTCACAGAGTCCATAGATGTCACTGCAAACCCAATAAGTTTCTAAGTTAGAATTTATACATCCATGAGTCCATGGATTTGGGAAACCTCTATAAAATTAATGAAGTTTGAGCAAGGAATCATAGAGCAATGAATTTTAGTAAGTTTTTACATGGCATATGAAACTAATAATTCTAGAAGTTTGTTAATGAAACATGGAGTTCACTAACTCCACAAGGACAATGGAATTAGAAGCCTCAGGAACATCCCATGGAGTTATGAAGTTTAGTGGCCTCAAGAACATCTCATAGAATCATGAAGTTTAGTGGCCTTAGGAACACCCAACAGGTTCACAAAACCCATGAATTTCAGAGATATCATGAAATTCCATAAATGTGATGTGTTATAACATGATATCTTCATAGGTCAGTTCTAAAGGAAGACATCTGATCAAGCATAGAGTAGATTTGATAAATCCATGAGTCTGCAAAGTAAGGAGAGATCACATAGCCTGTTGTTAAAATAAATAGACACATGACTAATTACCAAATAAATTTTCTTAATTCATGGGTCAATAGGAATATAAAGAGGAAACAAGTCACATTGATCACCATTCATTGTGCACACATCATAGTAAATTTTGAGTAGTAATTCTTTCACTAGAGATCTATGAGTGAGGAATTTTTGGTCTCTTTGGAAAGCTCTTGATGACATATTTTAATTGGTAGTGGTCACATGGTAGGAAACCATTTTTTGGGGCTATTTTTCACATCTAAAGATCCCATAGTCATTTATTATGATAGATTGACTATTTAAAGACTCAAGGGACAATTACAAGGAACTTGAAGAACCAAGGACCAACAAAATAAGAAGGTATTTAAATATTAGAGAAGGGGTTCTAGCCAAAGGGAAAATAGATGGCCAAAAATTATCAGAGAGAGGGCCAATAGTAGATGAGAAGTGGAAAGTTAGTAGAAAATAAAAGAGAGATCTCATAGTATGCAAAAGATAGGTGTCACACAAGAGAGAGAGCCACAAAGGGAGAGTGTTTCATATTTTTCAAAAAGTGTGTGACTGTAAAAGCTTGAAGAGGCTTTGGATGATAGTGTAGAGAGTCATAGTGTATATTTTGTAAAGGTTTGTTCTATTTAATATTAAAAAAATGAATGTTGTTTTCTACTACATGACTCTAGTTTCATAGCTAAGGGTATCCATTCAATCAGACCCCCTATCATGATTGCTCTAGTTCCTAAACACAACATATTTGGCTATGTATTTTAATGATTTATTTTGCTAAAAAACTCTTATTTTATTTTATTAGTTAGGTTAATTTGGAATCTAAAAATAAATTCTTTGTATTTAGTCATAGTGGTATTTATCTCACATATATAGGGAAGTGGTAGTAGTAGGTACCTGAGTATTATAGATTTTAGGCAAGAGATTCATGTGAAGAGTGAAGGGTATTTTATGCATTGGTATTTCAATATAGATATATAGTGTGGAGTGATTTATTCTAATAAATATCATTATATGGTGTTTCCCTACCTTAAAGATTTGATCTAAATGATATGTATATTGGATTATTCTATTTATCATTTATAATGAAATATCTCTTCTTTTATTTGCAGTATTCTATTATTTTGTGTTGGTTCCTAAAAAACTATGGAACATATTAATAAAATAAAATGTTATTTCTCAATAATGTTTATGTTCCTATTACTACAACATCTTCTATGGAAAATGGTATCGAAATATCTATAAACAATAATGTTGTGAATAAATATTAGTTTCATAATTTTTTTGATATTAATCACCAAGATGAGAATTAAAAACATGAAAGAATTGATATATTTAGAAAATACATTCAATAGATAATCTTAAAGAGATAAATACAATGTTGTATGTGTTGAATGGTATCTTATGTCGGACCTTGGGTTAAGATCTTAAAATTAGGGATATGTCATATTGAGTAAAAAATGGATATTTGAATGAAAATTTTAGATCAATGCTTTAGAGGTTTTTATCTCAATCCTTAATGATGTGGTTGTTTTAAAACTTTATTTTAACATTTTTCCTCCCATTAACATTTTTATCCTCCTATTTCTCTGAATCCGACCTTTTTGATGTTTCTTTTCCTTCTCAAAATGGTTTCAATAATTCAATAGTTATTCTAAATATTTTACTTGTTTCTTTGCAAATCCCTCAACCATCACAAGATACTTCCCAAATTTCATCTCTTGTTCATGGAATTTCTCAATTAGATTCTTTGAACAATGCTTACATTCCTACCTATTATACCACCACTACGCATCCAACTCTTGAAATGAACACTCTTAGGAAAACCTTGTGTGATGTAAAAAATATTATTAAAAAAAATCAAGGGTCTCAAAAATAAATTATTATGGTTTCTTCACATGATATTTTTATTAACCCATTGGCTTTGTAATTTGTTACATATTCTTTCTTCATAAGATGTATTGCACCAAAGTTTGAATTATTCAAAGGTAAAAGAGATTCTTCCCGTCATATTAAGTTATTTTATGTTTATTTTCTTTTCTTTTTTTCATAATAATAATTTTTTGACTAAGATATTTCACATAATTTTAAAATATTATTCTTTTTATAGGATTTATACTCTTCCATGTGAATCTGTGCATTCTTTCACTACTCTAGCTAATGATTTTCTAAATCATTTTTTGTTCAACATTAGTGATGACCTAGGAAAATGAAGACACTATGAATAAATTATATTATAGATAAATATTTTCACACAAAAATGGTAATGTTTTATTCTCAAATGAATATTTACAAAAAGAGGTGAAAATATTTATAAGATTTTCATGAAGTGGTTACAAGATACAATTGACAATCCCATGAACCAACTAGTTATTATAAACAAAACATAATATTAAAATTATTACTATCTAAAAACATAAAATAAAGAACTTTGGATCATAAAATAATCTTTAAAAATACCCCTTGATTTAAAGGGTTATAGAAGATGGAAGATATGGAGCAATGACTATGAAGTCATCAAGGAACTCTATCATAGCTACAAGTGGTGAATTGCACATATAGAAATGACTAAAAATGATGTCACTCCATAAAGAAGCTCATTCCTATGAGTTCTGAAAAAAAATATTTGATGAACATGATCAAAGTCTATGCATCCCTAGTGATCATTGTACTGTATTGTAGTAGAACACAATCAAGCATATCCAACTAATTGACCAACATAAGGTCCCACATCAGAACCCATCCAAGTGACAAAACCATATTGTGTATGGCATATCTCCCTAATTTCCAATAAATCTTGATGACCTTTACTAACATTGAAGGTGATATCAACCCCTATCAACTTTTATTATGAATGATGACTGATCAAAGACCAATGAATGCAATATCTTCACCCCCTATTAGACAAGAGGTGAGAAGATGTGTACTAAGAGAAATAAAATCAAACAATCATGTCTATTACATGACATGAATATCAGTTATAAAAATCCAAAACTAGAACTGAAAATAAGAACATAAGCCAAAAAATTGCTACTATGACAAATCCCAATCTTAAGCCCAGTAGCTCACACATGATGAGTGAATCATTGAGCACTAAAAATATGGTGTCATTTCCATTGGGACCATAGACCTTGGCCATATAAGATGCCTCCTAATCAGAGGAAGTATCAGAATAACCATAATAATTGGATTAACCATAAAAGTGGCTACTAGAATAATCCACATAATTCTCATCAGCTTTCTTTTTATGTGGAAAATGGGGTCATTAGGAAGGACAAACATTTGAAATATGTCTAATTCCACCACATTTGAAACATGTGGGCTCTTTCCTATGTCTGCAAGATCTATAAGAAGTTGAATCATTGGAAAAAATAAGCACTGAGAAGAGTGCTTATGATGATGTCTAATTTTGGAAGACCCTAGAGAGTGCTGACATGAATGTTGTGGAGATCATAGAGAATGATGTGGAGGATGTCACTGAGATTATTTCAGAGAATGCTTCTAAAATTTTAATTGTACATGGTGATGACCTCTATGTTTGGAACTATTTTTTACACAGTGAGACTCTTCAATAGCCATACTTTTTTTCTTTGCAAATTGTTTCTCATGTTGAGTCAATAACTCATAGATGGTGTCAAATGTGGCATCATCAAGCTTATCACTAAGCTATATCATTTCAATAAAATTTATGTATGTAGAATTAAGACCGTTTAATGTAATGAAAATAAACATCTAATCATTAATTTTACCACCAGTTGTGCAATATTCTTGTTTCAATGTTTTCATGTGAGAAATATATTCAGAGACATCTTGATTATCTACCAATTTATTATTAAAATGTTGCATAAGAAGGTCAATCTTTTTATATGTAGTTTTTTGTCATATAAAACTTTCCATGCTTTCCATGCACCAATATTAACTGCCTCAATATAAATGATAACCTATTCCGTGTAATATGATTTCAAAAGAGCGAGTTCATGTTTATCATGTTTTTGATACTCAATTAACTTTATGGTCTCAATTAGTGATGTGGTTTATTTTTTGTTATTTCTCATAAATCATTAAATATTAGGGTGTTCTCCATGTTTATATTCCATTTTTTGTAATTTTTTAGGTGATAATTTACCATTTTTTGAGATCAAACTCAAAAATTTTGCCATGATGCTAAAAAAAGAATCAAATCAAAATGGAATGCTAATGAGGTTTTTTGTTTACCTTCCAAATACAAGATTTTTGAGAATTGAAAATATATAATAATACTACCTTATATCTCATTTTATACCCTTATATCATTAAAATTCAATCTTTTTTTAGTAATTTCATCTTTTTTTTACCAAAAATAAAAAAATCAAACATCTATTACTTTTTTCCATTATAATTCATGTTTTTACAATATGTATTCTCTTTACAACTTTCAAGTCATGTAATTTAATGTATCAAAAAATATTCTAAAAAGAGAATATTCCTCCAAAAAAGCATATACCATCAAAATTTTGTCCAAAATAGAAGATTTGAACCCTTGACCTCCTACCTTCAAAGCTTTACACAAAATAAGCCTTTCCAAGTTCTCCAAGAGGATTTACAAGCTATGAAGAGAGATTTTTATATTTAAACCTAAATTTCCTCCCTATGATAATGAAAAAAAATACTTTTCCTTAGGAAAACATATTTCATCCGTGATTTTTTTTTTAAAAAAGCTTATTTGATTGTGGGACCCCCAAACCTGAATTTTTTTATCAAACTATATGTAAAAACATTATCAAAGTGAAATATTTATTTTCCTAAAAATTTCCAATGCCATACTCAGGAGAAGGATGCCATGGCTGATCTTAAAAATTTCTAAATCTGGTTTCTTCCACATAGGGCCATACAATTCTATGCAAGGCCATACAAAGCAATATTTTAACCAATTTCAGACTTTTAGAAGGGATTTTGATGCATTCAAATGATATTTATAGCAGCTTGAACATTTTGGAGGCCATACATATGAGGAATTTGGCTGTATAACTTGGGAAAAATAATTTAAAAGCTTATCAGGGCAATTTAGATGAGTTTTCTAGCAATTAGGGATATAAAAATAATAAATCCACTCAACAAAAAGATTCCAAAATATGAGGAGGCCATACCACATTTTCACAGGGATTTTTTCATTGCATAAATCCATACAAATGGCTAATTTGATAATTTTCCCCAAAAAATTAGGTTTTTTGGATCAAATAGCAAGCTTTTTCAATGATTTAAAAGGAAACTCCTGATTGTTTTTATGCTTCCCCAAGCAATGGTCATAAAAAACAAATTCTCAAGATTATTTTAGTAAATATGTATTCACAGGCTTAAATAAATATAGTGTAAAATATTTATTTTACATCAATTATTGACCAAAGGCATACCTTATTAATTATCAAAAATTTGATTTCATTGAATGTGTCTTTCACCTTTGCTTCTTTTTATCTAGCTCTGATACCATTGATGGCCTGGGAAAATGAAGACACTACGAAAAAATTACATTATAGATAAATATTTTCACACAAAAATGGTAATGTAATATTCTCAAATGAATATTTACAAAGAGAGGTGAAAAGTTTTATAAGCTTTTCATGGAGTGGTTATGGGATACAACATGCCCGTTAACCAACTAGTTATTATAAACAATACATAATATTAAAGTTATTACTATCTAAAAACATAAAATAAAGAACTTTGGATCATAAAATAATCCAACAATTAGCATGAAACTTACTTTTATAAATATTTCTCAACTTAAACAATTACATAGTGAGAAAGTTGGTGTGTATGTGATTAGATTCAATACAATTGTTGCAAAAATGAATAACCAACTACATGATTGTATTTTACAATTTATATTCTCTCAAAAAAAAATTAACCAATTACTGAAAAACTACTCTTCAACACATTCCTATATTTTTATAATATTTATAATATGGTTGGAAACTATGAGATATATCTTTAATAGGTCAACATGATTTACATATGAGATGCATACCCCTAATCTAGTAGATAAAAATATCAATGTAAATTAAATTTTAAGGCTAAGTGTAGTGACAGTGATTTCCAACTTAATAATTAGGCCAATAATGTAGTGAACATGGAAGATCAAACACTTTCTAGAAGATTTTTATCACAACAAATTTATAATGAACATAATTTACAAGATTGAGTGAAATTTCTCAAAATATGCTTAAATAAGTATTTGATTGCAATTTGTTTATTGTATCTCCTATCAGAGTGTTGGATCCATCTAGGCCTTCACCTAATAAATATGATTATATTGTATTATATGATTTATAATAGATTCATGTAGCATTATTCAAACATACTCATTACTTTGAAACATAAGATCCAATACCTCGTTGATAACAACAAAATTTAGATGGAGGCTCTCAATAGTACTTTGAATTAATTATTGGCTTAACCAAATTAATATTTTAAAATATTTACATATCCTTTTCAAAATCATGCCTCTCAATCTAAAGATCAAGGTAATGTTCATATGGTAGATCAAAGACAACCACCACAAGTTTCCAAATTACATCCACTTAATAGATTCATAGGTTTTGTAAATGAAATTCAGAAAAAGGCTCCTCCAACTATGTCTATGACTATGGGACTTAAGAAGATGATTCTAATAATGGTTCACTTTCTATTTGAGATTTCATAGCCACACATTCAATAGAGACAAATGGAATTATTATTGATAATAGTTCTTGAGTGTAAAATGTCTGCATATGTTTTTTTCACTTGTGTTAGACATCATCAAAGGGATTTATCTGGTACTATCATGATTTTTATGGGATATGAATAATAACTTGGCACTTGATTAGAATTGTATGAATACAAAAATGGTTCAACATCATTCAAAGTGAACATTATTTTTGGAGGATAGAATGCTACATTAAATTATAAAAGTCACATAAAAATTAGATCTACCTTGGTCTTCCAAGATTCATCATATATTTTATGTTCCATGTTTGCAGTAGGTCCTTGGACAACATGTTCATTTTCATTTTGCCATTCCAAACTTATATGAAGAAAGATCTATCATCCTTGACATTGACTTTTTCTAGATATATGTACACTCTTACTCCACAACCATACCATCACAAATATTTTGGTCCAATGGCATGGCTTATACCCAAAAGACACAACTTGGGAACCTCTCCAATAAATATTGTAGTAATTTCCACAATGGAATCTTTAAGAAATAAAACATTCTAAATGGGGAAACATGTTGGGAGCCCTATGTCCTAACTATCTATTATTCTCTTTTGCATTGTAATACTCATAGACTCAATTTATTTAATTATTTATAATCCATTTTTTTTATGTGGGGCTGATCCTTAAGCATTAGGTTTAGGGTGTGTTATGAAACTCAGACACCTATTTTATTATGAGGCTGACCCTTGAGCATTAGGGTTAGGGTTGTAATGCATAAATATTAATGTTGTATTGAAGATAATAGGGGAATATATTTGTGTATCTGATATCTAATCTAAATGAGGTTATTCTTTTGAAGAGGATCATTATATTTGAATATAAGCAAAGTTTGTAATTCTTTTCATAGTCATAGGGTTATATTTTGTTTTGCGTGTTTTTATTTTTTTGTTTCATTTAATTTTCAAAATATCATAACAAAAAATTAAAAATAAAACATAGAGGGATGAGAATAAAGAAGAGAGGAGAGAGAAATAATGGATGGAGAACTATAGAAAATGAGTTATAATTGAGCTAAAAAAGAATATCTAGACTAATAATTGACAAACCCACATGTACCTTATAATTGTAAAATTTAATAACTAGTGAATTCTTACACAATATTTTTTGGCATTTGAAAATATGAAAATAATTAGATATGATTGAATGCATTTCTTAAATGTTATAAATATTCAATGATTTTATGAATCTAATATTTATCTTGGTTTTAATATTTAGATGATTTTATTTTAACCATCAAATTTAAATTTGTCTTACTCTAAAAATATATAAATATTATTCAAAGATAGAACAATTTTTAATCCCTAGACTTAATATATAACAAATACCTCTATCATATTGTTAAAAAAAAGGTAAACATTCTGAATAAAGTATATGTGAGTGTGCATTATTATGAGAAATTTAAAATGTATGAATGATTTAATTAATTAAATCAATCTATTAATACACACAAAATATATAAATGATTTTATTAATTAAATATTTTAGTTTATTCACACCCTTAATTGTGTCACTTAAATGAAGTGTAGACACAATGATGTATCTTACATATTGTGTTGAGTTTTAAAGATTTATTATTCAACTGTGAGCATGTTTCACTTCAAGTTACATCAATAAGATAGCCAACATGATTTACATGCATAATATGCTCAAGTTAGTCTTTTAGTGTTATTAATGGTGTCTAGTTTTTAGAATAAGATGTATAAGATGTAGGATGGATTTTTACCGTGCTTTACATAAATACACCATTCCATCAGGACACAAATAAAATCCTCTTTTAATTCACATTGGAATATATGTTTGTGGAGTTACATTTTTTCCAAGGAAATATTATATATATAAATATACATGAAAGGAGATAGGACACATGAGTTGTATTTGGAAATATGCCATGCTTTGAAGGGTTAAATTTTTTAACAAATGATATATCAGTGATGGGAAGCATATACAACAAAAATACAGGGTTGGATCTAGACTAATATTGATATCAAAGATTTTATGTTTGTTTTAATCTAGACAACTGACATTTGATATGAATGCAAGAGAAAATAAATGCAAGTTTTATTATGTAGTTGAATATTTGACTCTGGGCATCCCCCCCCGTCAAGATCTTGGTTGTTTTTTATGGGTGGAACAAAATAATAATACAACCCAGATACAAAAACTATATTTTTAGGTTTGCAATATGAGAGATATCTATCATTGATTTAGAATCTAATATTACAATGTTGTCAAATGACATCATTTATTTTTTATAATAAATTTCAAACTTGCTCAACTTTAACAATATATAATTATCAACATAATTTCATTTTATGTTTATTAAATTTTGATCATAAATAAAATAAGTAATAGCGTGATAAATGTTTTTGTTAAACATTCATTAACATGCAATATCTTTACAAATTAAACAACTCATATGTAAAGAATATGGAAACAAAACATTGCTTAAAATAAATTTTAATTATTATTATTTTTAAATACATCATATAAATGATATATGGTTTTATAATTTTATTTATCTTCAATTAAATAAACACTTAATTATCCCACTAAATAAACAAAATAAATTATCAAACTTATTCTCATTAATAAATTCATATATAAATTGGATTTTTTCAAAATTTCATTAATCCCTACATTGATTTAACTTAATAACACGTTTAACTAACCAGTATGTACTCTTATACACATTAAAAACCCACCAAAACTATATATATATAGAGTTACATATCAACCCTTCTCTTTGTCACCATCAGGAATGCCATCGTCTTCATCATTCAACGACGTGGTAATATAATTAATGATAGAAATTTCAGCTGATTTAAACATCATATTGATTTGTATATTCATATAAAACATAACGTGTACAGATATAACAGCACTGTTTTATTGTAGCTTATAAGTTGAAAAGGTCGGATGACCCACAGAGACATATCAGTAGAGATGCAGGGGAAGGCGAGGTTTAATAATGGCTTCCAACGGAATTGCTTTGGGCATTGTGATTCCAAGCCCCTCGCTCATGTCGGTAGTCGTTCCCGCTGGAATACTCCACTCGAAGCTCTGCAGCAGCCTCCCCAGTGTATGCGTCACCACATTCACTGCCAGAGGCATACCCGGGCACATTCTTCTCCCTGAACCGAACGGAATCAATTCAAAATCCTGCCCTTTCACGTCAATCTCTTTCCCATTCTTCAAAAACCGTTCAGGATCGAATTCCGTCGACCGCGCCCACACGGCTGGGTCCCTGCGAATTGCCCACGCATTCACCAGAAGTTGGGATCCGGCCGGAACAATATATCCTCCAACAGTGCAAGCTTGTGTAGACTCATGAGGAAGCAGGACAGGTGCCGTTGGATATAACCTAAACGTTTCTTTCACAATTGCCTGCAGATATTTCAGCTTGGGCAGATCTGACGACTCTATTAATCTGTCGCGTCCAATATGTGTGTCGAGCTCTTGCTGGGCTTTGCTCAAAATCTCCTGGTGCTGCAGTAGAGCCTCCAGTGCCCACTCGATCGTCAACGAGGATGTGTCTGTACCTGCGTCTATCAAGCTCTGCAACAACCAAAAGAAAAAAAAAAACAGATTAAAGATCTCTCATTACTAGATTATAAGAGGATTGCAAACTGCGATAGAAAAACATACAACGGCGGTGGCCTTCGCAACATCGTCGTTACTCTCGGACAGCATTTCATGTTTCTCTGTTGAAGAGATAAGAGCATCAACTGAATCTTTCGCATGCATCTCTCGCTTCTCACGGTGATCGTCCAGCACTTTCTGCATAAACAAATCTCTTTTCTTGTGAAGTCTTTTCATGGCAGCTATGACACCCTGCAGATCGAGCCATTTCAGAAACGGCAGGTAATCTCCGATCTCAAATACTCCTGTAAAAAAGGAATTGTCTTCTATCATCTGCTTGAAGTGATGCGCTTCTTGAATCTGTTCGGAATGAACGGCTTCCGAGAATCTCCTGCTCGCAATCATGCGTACGATGATATTGAATGTGCAATCAGAAAGCCTCGATTTGATGTTGACGGGAGCGACTTCAGCTCGCCGGCAACTCTCGAACAACGAGCGAATGAGAACGGAATTTTCGTCGACAAGGACGTGTTTGAAGAATTCCATTTTGCTTGCAGCGAAGAACTCGATTGTGCACATCTTCCTAAGGTTTCGCCAGTAGGAACCGTAAGGAATCTGACCGAAGGTTTTGTAGTCATATCCCAAATGCTTTCCCGCGGACAGAAGTGGCCGCGAAGCGAAGGTTCTGTCGTTTGTTGTGAAACATTATTTTGCCAAAGCAGAAGAGGAGATAACCAAAAGTGGGCGGAAGCCAAGTTCAAGCTGCATAATGGGTCCGTAGCTCTCTGAGATCGACGATAGAATTTGGTGAATTGGGCGCTTCTTGTTTAGCAGATGAAGATGCCCAATTATCGGCCATGAGGGAGCGTGTGGTGCCCAGTTATTTAGCTGCTTCTTTCTACTTCTGCACTTGTCTGTAATAAACAACAGCAGGGCAACCAAAGCCGCGAGAAGGATAACAGTAACTGCTTCCAATGCCATAATTCGGGTAGCAGGGTTTACATTACACAGCGACATTCCATAATATTAATAACCTCTTTAACTTCGCTTTCTCTACTTTAGCTAGCTATCCATTACATTACGTTTCTTTAATTGAAAAATTCATCACACATATCGCTGTCTTCCAGAACGAGGTTCTAATTGTTGATTTCGTGTAAGACTTTACTTTGTTTTGGTTCATGTTTTTTTACGTCGCAGATTGTCTTCTATGAAGAAGAACTTCCACCTTCTGTCTTTGCTAAATGTATGACTAAATGCATGACCAGTAACTGCAGTGGACTAAAACAGATAAATTAGGATGTTCAATTTTGTCGCGGCCTCTAATTCTAGGGTTTGTGTGTTTTAAATTACGGTTCAAATTTTGCTGCTTTTTTTTCTTCCTGCACATTTGACAACTCGAATTCCGTATGGGATACTAAGATTTTCTCCCAAATTTAGGATAAAATATTCTATAAACTTTAGAGCAATTTATTATTTTTTTAAAATTTTAATTTATAAAATTATAACGAATACAAAATTTTATAAGAAAAATTATATTAAAAATATAATATTTTAATTTATTTTTTATTTATTTTAAATAATTTTATACGAAAACCAAATTATATTGAAAATACACAGTTTTAAAAATTTTAATATAATAATTTGGGATTAAACTATTATTAATAAAATGTTAAATTACAATTTAAATCAATGTAGCTTTGCAATATTATATACACATTGAAATGTTAAGTAGGTTTTCTATGTTTAAGGTGGAGGATGGAACTGTCCAAATTTAGAAAATAAAAATAATCAATTAATTTTATTTTAATGATGTATTTTTTTAAAATTTAAAAAGAAATATAAATATTTGCAAGAGATTATCGATTTGTTTAGTTAAAATGTAATTTAATAAAATTTGTACAAGTAAAATTTTCATCTTATTTTTTGTAAAGGTATTTTTTGTATAACTGAAATTTAGAGAAGTGAAATTTGTATAAATACTATATTATGAGAGTTTTAGTTCTTTGTACCTCTTTTAAAAAAATTTGGGAGCATTGTGTTGCTATTCTATATTAGTCTATTTAGCACCATGTTTTTCTTCATACACTTTTTTTTTAAAATGTAAAGCTATGTTGTTATGTATTTTTCTACCTCCAACATCAAACAAAATACATAACTATTTTCGTTTATCACCATGTTCGAAAATTGTTGCTACCTCTTTTGAAATTAACAACTCAAGCAATAATCATCATATCTAATTCATTAAATAAAAAATTGCATTGGAGATGAATAAGACAACAAAGGATGAGGGTAGGCAGTTGGGATTAGATATTCCAATACTCTTAATCACAATTATTACCATTTAGAATGCCTAAACAATTTTATAGATGCTCAAAGCTTTTTTTTCCTAATAGGTTGGTAAAGATGTCTCTATATTAATATTCATAATTACAAATAGATCTCTTTGTTATTAACTAATTCTCTGATGAAATGTTATTTGGTGTCTATATGTTCGATGATCTTGTAAAATGCATATGATTCTTGGTTAGTGCAATTTTTGAGTTATTTTTATAACTTTCATTTTTTTACCTCTTCCTACTTATGCCTCAAATCTATTAACATCCTTCAAATCTAAATTTCTTAACATACTACTTTTGCTACTACATACTATGTTTTTGTTGATGAAAGAGTGATAATGAGTTGTTTCTTGGATGCCTATGATACTGCACCTATTTCAAAATGAAAAACACAACCAAATGTGATTTTCCTATCATTATTATTTCCTACATAATCATTGTTTATGTAACTTGTGATTTTGAACTCATCCGATGTTGAATACAAAATTCCATGATTTATACTAGCATATCTTGAAAATATTTTTTTCTAGTTGTTAATGAGAGTGTTTTAGAGACTCCATGAACCTTGAAATAATGCTCATGCTATACATTATATCTAGCCTTATGGTTGTTAGGTATATCAGACTACCAATGCATCTTTTGTACAATGTTGGATCAACAATGGATCCCTTTTCATTTATACTTAACTTCAAACTTGTTATAACTAGTGTTAGTTTTAGCTTACAATTTATCATATTGAACCTTTTTAAAATATCCTTGATATATTTATATTGAATAATGAATGCCATTTTTAGATTGATTCACCTCAATCCCATGAAAATACTTTATGTAATCCAAATTAGTCATCTCAAATTATTTATTCATGGTTCTCTTGAAAAAATCAATTGATAAGTCACCTATGAACATAAAATCATCAACATATAGACATAATATTAAAAATGAACCATGTTCACATATATTTTTATATAGTGTAGGATTGTTGTTACACGTACTGAAGCCATTCTGGAAAAGTTAAGAATCAATTTTATATACCATGTTCTAGGATCTTGCTTGAGTCCATATAGCACTTTCTTGAGCTTGTATACCTTGTATTTGTGAACACAAATATCATATCCTAGTGGCTACTACACATATACTTATTTTTCTAAAAAACCATTCATAAATTTATATTTTACATCCATCTAACATATTGGCCACTTGTAGCATGCTTCTATAGAAATACTATTTTCATTGTGTCCAAACAAACTACTAGAGCAAATGTTTCATTTTAGTCAACTCCAATTTACTAGGAAAAACCCTTTTCTACTATCCTTGTTTTATGCTTTTACATAACTCCTTTGTATTAAACATGGTCCTATAAACCCACTTTACTCATATCACATCTTTTCCTTTTGTAAGATCCACTAAATCCCATGTAAAACTATTCTATATATCATCAATCTCTTCATCCATGACTTGTGCTCAATTTTAATCTTGAAATTTTGATTCTTCCAAATGAATTGGATCAACTGCTTGTGAAAACAAAAGGAAAAAAGAAAATAAATAAAAATTATGTTTACCTTAATTTTTATCATAGATATTCCTTAGTGTTTTTTTTTGGTATCTTAGACTTTAAAATGTTGGGTTTGACATGTCACTTTTAGTATAGTGTAAATAATTTGGAAATGTTGGTCTTGCATGTAGAATGCTTATTATATAAGGTTTTGCTTCAAATATACCTTATGGTATTTGTTTATGTTTATTTTATGGATTTATTGCTTGAATACATGAAGATGTCCTTATTATATATGAAAGTGTAACTTATCGACCAATTTTTAGAGCATAAGTGGGTGGGAAGGAGGTAGGATCAAGGGAATTATTTTTGGAATCAATAATTCACTATCATATTAAATTAAAGCTACTGCAATACTCATTATTTTCTTCAAAATTACATCGAATTATTCGTATTCTATTAATTTCACATCTTTGTTTATCATCACATTTTTAGTTATTGGATTATACAATTTGTAAGCTTTTTTCTCCTCACTATATCATACAAAGATACATTGTTCTCCCTTATTATTCAATTTATTTTTCAATTCATTAGGGACATGTGTATATGCCCCACATCCAAACACTCTTATACAAATAAAAATGTGCTTTATTCCACTCCTTGTTTTCTACAAAATCATGTTCTTGACTTTTGTTTGGGCACCTATTCATTATGTAGATTGCATATGCCACAACCTCTTCCTAATACTCATTTGGAAAATGTTTGTCCTTCAACATATTGTAGGCATGTTCATGACTTTTATATTATATCTCTCTACCGCACCATTTTTTTAAAAGTGTTTACGTTGTTGTAAACTTCTTGTGGATTCCATGATCTTTGAAACAATTCATAAAAGTATTTAAGATATATTCACCACCTTTGTTTATTTTTAGGACACTGACATTGTGCTCACATTATTTCTCAACTAAGGCTTTAAATTGGTGAAAAATATCAAAATTATTAGATTTATGTTTAAATAAACCCTAAGTGTTAAATTACATTTTCCATTCCTCACTATACTAAAAAATGCTTATAGTAGTTATGTGCTAATGTGGGTCCCCTTATCTTGTGATTATTACCAAAAATATATGATTACAAAAATGTCATTTGGGTAATGACTACTTATGGAGATCATTCTTGTAAATGACTAAAATATACATGAGTAAAAATCTCACTAAAATTAATATTTAATAAAATTACTCATGAAAGCTTTCAACATAAAAATACATGATTGAGTTGTAATTGGATTAATGCTACATTGCTAATAATTAAAATAAAGGTGATTTATTAAGCACTACACTCACCAAAATCTGTGTCAATGGAAAGGAGGTAGAGGATGAGAAACCCAAAGTAATAAATTGCATTTACCATTCCTCTTCCTACTAAAAAGTACTTATAGTTGTTATGTGTTAAAATTGGTCCTCTTATCTTATAATTATTACTAAAAACACATGAGTATTAAAAATATTATTTAAGTAATGACTAATCAAAAAGATCATTTAGATAAATGATTAAAACATAAATGAATAAAAACCTCACTAAAAATAATATCTAATAAAAATACTCATGAGAGCCTTCACTCAGAAAATGCATCTGTGTATTTCTAGTGTAGTCATCAATTAATGCCCAAAAAAAAAAAAAAAATCATCTACCAATTAAAGGTGTATGCATTTGTCCACACTGCGATGTCATTCCATATAAATAACTCTTAACTTCGCATTCTCTACGTTAACAGCAGCCATATTGCTATCGCTATCCTTTACGTTTCTTTAATTGAAGAATGCAGCCGCCATAGCGCAGTCCGTCTCCAGCACGAGGTTCTAATTTTTTAATATTGTCTTTGGCTGTAATTGGACTTTCTCTTCATTTTGTGTCATCTCTTATCATTTTTCTGTATTTTGTAATGTACCTAATTTTGCTTTTTGTTTAGGTTTTGATATTAAAAACTGCATTGGGCAAGAAATTCAAGAAACAATGTTTGAATTGTGTAAAATATGTCCACAAAGATTTAAAATTGCATTCAACATGGAAAAGAAATTCAATTGCATTCCATACATGAAAAAGAAATTCAACCACGCAACGTTTACCTATTTAAGATATCCCTGTGATGACTTCACAAAATAATTAAAAGTTTGTTTTGAGGTGTGGGGATTTTTAAGTTTAAAATCATTAGAATTAGTAGCATATGTTAGGCACCTAAAATGGTATTTAATAGTAATTAATTATTTTATTTTTTTATACATTCATTTATTTGTTAATTATTTATTTAAGTTGAACATTATTGACATATTTTTATGGTTTGTACCCTTCTCAATGTTTTAGTGTTCCTTTTCTTTTTCTCAATCTTTTAATTTTAGATTTTATATTCAAAATGTTTGCATCTATTTGAAGTACTCACAATACTTTGAGATGCTTTCTTTAATCTTAGCTAAGTCATAGTGCATTCAACTACTTGGTTCCCATTGTTTGATTTTAGTCATTCATGTTAGTTTACACACCAATAGAATATTACTTTGAATTCAACTGTATATAAATACATTCTAAGAATTATAATTCATTGACCCCAAAGATGACAAAAAATTATTAGTATTCTATAGAGCACTTACAATCGTTCTACAAAGATCAAACAATCATTAGATTATTTATCATTATATGAAGCTAGTATTTCCCATTGAAATTATTATGTGGCATTTAAGTTATATTTCAAATGATAATTTCCATGAAGAACTAGGGTTTTAATTATTAATACCATTTATTATTGAGAATATAGCTACATGTTTATCATACAATACAAGTATTGTCATGTATTTAGTTTATGTGTAGACGACAATGATGGTAATTATAGACACTAAAATTTATTAATAAATTTTTGATAATGGTTGTCTTTGGCATCTTTACCATGCATGGCCAATTCAGCATTATGATAATCGTAATCTCTAAAAAAGCCTTCAAAGTCTTAAAATTACTAAGAACATATTACAAAATTCCTTATTTCATTCTTATTTGTCCCTATTCAATAGATAATTTATTGCCACTATTATTTTAGAAGCCTACATCCTTTTAGGATAATCTTTTACTAGGCCAACAAGGAAACACTACTGCCCTATTTAGTAGTGCAGATTTAACTCTCATGCTCTAATAACTATATTTTCAAAATGACACACTTTCTAACAGATTTCCAGCACATATTAGTAGGTTGGTTATCAAAAATATTCAAAATATATCTATATAAAATCACATCAAGGATCACACTTGAAAATACTTGGCACTCTATTACATGGCATCTTTCTTTATGATTTCAAAAACATCTATTTTCTGAATAAAGGTCTTTAGTATAATTTTACAATATTTAGCCAAGTCTGACATTGTTTAAATATATTATATGTTAAGGGCATCCCTTGTCAAGCATTCTAATCAAATGTGTTAGTTACATTCATAAAATCTTTTCTAAAATGAGGACTACATCAGACTAGAGTCCTTTTAGCTATGTAAGAAGCACTCCATCAATAAGGGGTTTTCTAAGGATAGTTTGGCCATTCTCACTTTTTTCATTTTCTCCCTTTTATATTTGATCTTATTTTGTGTGCTTGTGTAAGATTAGGGTTCTGATTTTATAGGTCTTTTAAACATCAATTCAAACTCTACATGGAGACATGTCACATATAGATACAAGACAAAAAACCAAAAAAATTATATCCAATGCACAACCTGATAGGATAAACTCATAGTAAACAAACATCAATATATTGTGCTCATGTCTACGTCTTACAGATTTGTCCTAGCAAACAACAAGCCATTATTTTCTAATAAATTTATGTTTTAATGTTTTTTCAGACAGTCACAATTCACATAGAATCAATACAATTTAAAATAAATAATTTAGAAGAATAATTCTCTAACCCTAACCCTAGTTTCTATTTTTAACAAATTTTTAAATTTTGTAGATCTTTATATTTTACTATAATCTGATGTATATATCATCATAAATCAAAATTTAATATTTTTTTGTAATTATATTTAGAGTTATTCATAATTCATTATCAATTCTAGTGTAAATATTTTGGTGAACCCACTATAATTAGAACATTGTTTGTTGCTTATTGAATTTTGGCTTAGGGTTTAAGTTTAATTTTGTAAATTCTTGACTGATAGAATATAGTCCTAAAATTTGGATATTATCTATAATATAATGATTTGGTTTTTTCAACTTTAGAGTAATTTGACACCAAAAAAAGATTGTCTTATCACCTCAAATAGATACTGACATAGAGGCTCTTTCTTTTGACTTTCAGTTGAATTTTGGCTTTTCTTACTAAAAAATTTTTAAATTTCTTTTATTTTATTTTTATTTGTCTTTGCTTGTTTTAAAATAAAAATTAAATAATATTAATATTATTTAGTGATTATCATGAATGGATATATAGTGTTCTATTTACAAACATTATAATGTGAAGGATTTTACTCTAATACTCATAGCTATACTACAACACTAAACACAAATTTTAGTTTCTTTATACTTCATAGTATTTAATAAATACTAAGGATTCTCTTGTTTACACTAATATGAAGCTATTTTTTTATCTATTTGATTTGTGGTGTACCTAATAGAAATGTATCACCCAAGAAAGTTACTCTCAACTTACCCTTGAAATTAAGGTTAGTGGGTTACATGCATTATTCTACCTATGTAGTTAGTGCTCTAAAAGTTTGAGCTGATACTAATCACTGAATGAGCAAGTATATATAAGTCCTTAAAAAAAATTAAACTCTTATCTATATCACCCCTTATCCGTAATTTTTTATTGCATTTTATTCTTAGATAGCAGCTTTTATTGATTTATCTTGTATACATAATCATAATTTTATCAATTCAATGTATAACACTAAATTAAGTGTGTGTTCCCTTTTACATTGAAATGGATTTAGCAAATGAATCTCTCCTTTATAGTTTACATCAGATCATGACTTTATTGTTACCTCTCATATTCCAATTTAGCATGTTAGTCATTATATACAAGCATGGCTAGAAAATAAATGTTATTAAGAAAATCAATCACACCTTGAAGACTCTTATGCTCTTTTTACTTCCTATTGTGCTCATATTACCTCTTCTCCTCTTTATCTTAATCCCCTCCCTTTATATATGTTAGGTAATGTCAAGTATCATATTATTTTGGTATAATAAATGTTATCTGATTCAACTAATATTGGGACTAGAGGACATGGTTATAAGAAAGAGTTCACCTCTTGTGGACAAAGTTGATATATGTGTTAGCGTAGATTATTAGAATAGATAAATCACTTAGAACTATATTCTATTATTTTTAGTTGTTGATAATTCTCTCCCTAGACCCTTTGGATCTCTCCCTCCTATTTTCTATAGCATCATAGTCTATTTATTCTACTCCTTGTTGCATGAATAAAACATCAACGTTAATTGGTTTGCTCATAACTCTGGTATCAAAGCTTTCAATCACCTGGTTAAAGCCTAAAAAGTGAAGGTTGATGCTTGCCTAGAGAAATATTATAGTTGAAGAGGTGCAACATGAAGCTACGATAGAATAAGTTGATGTATAACCTATGTAGTGATGTGGGAAAGACCAAGAGCTTTCTCACTTCTGTGACTTTGATAACCTTTGTGTAGTTGAGGGAAGTAGGTGTAGGTACAACAAGTCTCAATCAACAAGGATTTGAAAGCTTTCATATTTTCCTTGGGAACTTTGGGTTCAATCTCACAGATAACCTTTACTCTATAACCCATTTTAAAATGTTCTGCTTTCATGACTCTAAAAGATAACTCTAGTTTGGAAGATCATCTAGAGGGTTTATTGAAGGCCCATGAGTTCTCAACTATATTATAAATAATAAGATAACCAAAGGGGCTTCACGTTTGAATGAAGGGGAAATTTTCATGGGGTATCCCGTGGTCAGATTTAATCACTAAACGCAAGCATCTATGGACTACCAAACTTTCTTAATAGTAGTGATCTAGTAAAAGACTCATGGTAGAGCCATGAAAGGATCAACATGGCAACCATAGACCTAAGGCGTGTCAGTAGAGAAAGAAGGAGAATCTATTTTGGTTTGCAGTGAAGTGGAGCATGGCTCTGGTGAACAAGCCATGTGGTAGTAAGTAGAGTGGCTTAAACATAAAATCCTAATAAGATGCAAAGCCATTATAAGGATATAGGCTGAAGTAAAGCACATACCAGCCATCCAGTCATATATATTAGCATTATTAAGTGAAAGAAGACTAGAACAAAAATATTGAATAAGGTACATATAATTTTTTATATTGAAGAAATAAATACTATTATTGCTTGTGAAATTATGTATAAAAAAATTTTAGAAGATGTCTACACCAAAATTACTTCTATCAGATGTCCAACTTCTCAAAGGGCCAAACTCTACCACCTAGAAAATGAAGATGTACATCATCCTTCAGTTTCAAGGACTATAGGGCATCATCACAAGGACTATGTAGGTTCTTATTAATCTTGATGTCCTCATGAAATATGAAATAGTTAATTTTAAATCCCTGATGTTGATTACGCTAAGCATCATAGATGACATGCAGTCGTATGTCAGGGATGTAGACAGAGCAAAGATAATGTGAGATAACTTAGAAACCATTTACAAGAAAAAAAATAAGAATAAAATCCTCCATCTGTAGTCAAAACTTCATACACTCTCTATGAAGTCCGATGAGAAACTCAAGGAATTCTTATGTCAAGTGGTTGACCTATGAATGGAACTATTAGCACTTGGTGAGATGGTAGATAACCAAATATTGATCTAGATCACCTTGAGGGCTCTCCCTTCCCATTTTATCATCTTCATCATGATGTTAAATGTCTCCAAATAGATAGTTTATTTTGAAGAACCCATGAGCTTATTACATCAATAAGAAGCCATCAACTCAGTCCAAGATGAGTTGCAAGACAAATCTCTTATCTCTAAGTAGCAACAAGGTTAGAATTATTGCAAGCAACCTCTAGAAAAGTGACTATAGAAATAGTAGCAAAAATATTCTTGACATCATCAAAAATTATAAAATTTTAAGAGGTGGTGTCACATCTGTCAAACTAACATTCATGACATGGATAATTACTAATATAATGGCCTAAAACAAGGGTCTTCTAGTAAATAAATCAATCAAGGTGTGATGAATCTTAGAAATTAAAAAGATGTCCTCATCGATAAAATTAGAAGAGACATCTCATAGCTTAATAGGGTGATGGATCTAATGATTAGATACCTAAAGAAGATAATTATAGCACACGTAAAAACTTAAGAAAATCTAGTTGATAATTATAGCCCATGAGGAAAATCTAGTTGATAGACTCAGGTACCATTAAACACATGTCAGGTGATAGGAATCTTTTTGATTCACTGATAGACCAACTCGCTAGAGATCAGGTTATGATCATCGATAATAAAGAGTGTGTTGCAGAAGCAATAGGCCAAGTCACCATTCCTCTCAAAACATGAAAATGTACACTGTTAAAGGTACTATATGTTCTTAGATTTACATCCAACCTCTTATTAGTTAGTTAGATTTTGAATCATCATCTGAAGGTGGATTTTCTTGTTGATAATGGCATCAAATCCTCTTTGATCTCAAGAAAAAGTATGGTTCTTGTTAGATAATTTTTGAAAGATAAATTATTTTCTTTAGATGTTATTTCATCTTCTATAGTAGCTATATTTACCTCTACAATACAATCTACTACTCTTTGACACTACTTTTATGGTTACATATTTTCTATATCTTTGTACCAACTAACTTCAAAAAGGATAGTAAATGTAGTTCCCAAGATATCCATTTCCTTGCCTATTTTCCGTATATGTCTTGCAGGGAAACAACACATGGATCTATTCAAGACAAACACCTTCCATGCTAGTAAATGTTTGGAAGTTGTTCATACTGATCTGAATGGATTGTTACTTCTTCTTTTTAGGGATACAAGTACTTCCAACTATTCATGGATGACTAATCTTAGAAGACATGGGTGTTTTTCTTGAAGAAGAAGTGTGAAGCCCTTCATCATTTCTAGGTCTTCTATCAATAGGCTATGAAGGAGATTGAATAACTTCTTCTTCACCTCTACTTAGATCAATGGGGGAATTGACATCAAAGAAGTTCTTGGCATTCCTGAACTAACAAGGCATAAAAAAAAATTGACTGCTCCCTACATACTCCAATAAAATGGCATTATTGAGTGATGTAATCACACAATAATAGAAATGGATCACTTCATGTTGTCAATAACAAAATTGGAGAAATGATGTTGGGTAGAAATAGTCCAAATAGCTGTTTATCTTATCAATAGGGAACCAACAAAGATTTTAAAGGACAAAACACTAGAAGAGGTATGGAGTGGTAAAAACCCATCTATTTCTCATTTACAAGTGTTAGATTGCACATCATATATGCATGTCTCATCTCAAAAGAAGAATAAACTCAAGTAAAAAACACTCTCATGCATCTTATTAGGATACAGCACTACCTTGAAAGCATACAATCTTAAGGATCCTAAGATAAAGAAAATTTATGAAAGTAGAGATGTGGTTTTTGATGAGTCATCCTTTGACTTAGTGATGCAAAAAAAAGAGTCAACAACAACCGCCTCTCACCAATTATGCTCTAATTTAGATGATGAGGAGACTTCTCATAGAGAAGATAAGTTAGAAGTGGAGCTATATGTTGACCTTGGATAATTAGAAAATACCCCAAGTTGTTCTTCACTTCAATAGCAGAGTTCTTATCTGGAGTGGGTACAAAGCACTATCAAAGACTCCCATGTGCAATCTCCCCAAAATACTTCATCCAAAGTGAGAACAAGGAGTTAGACAAGAAATTAGGCAAATTTTTCACTCATGAGTATAATAATTGACAAATCTGAACCTAATAATGTTTAAGAATCACTAAGTCAACCTCAGTGGAAGAAAGCAATAGATGTTGAGTATGACTCACTCATGTAGAATCAGACTTGGGAACTTGTTGATATACTTAAAGGAAATAAACCCATAGGCTGAAAATGGGTTTTCAAAACTAAATATAAGGTAAACATATCTATTGACAAAAATAAAGCATGACTTATTGAAGAGACATTTACAACTATTGTAAAGATAAAGACCATTAGAGTTATTTATGCAATGGTAGCATAGAATGGATGGAAATTTTAGTAGATGGATGTCAAGAGTGCTTTTCTAAAATCGTGATCTTAAATAAGAAGTATACATGTCAGGCACCTAGAACATAAATGCTCTGATACCTCTTGTTGGGGATCAACCAACAATTTTGATTACAATGTGAAAGCAATTAAATGCCGAATTAAATCTGAATGATAAGTAACTAGAATCAGAAGTATAGCAAGAAGAAGAGATACAAGAAACCACCCTGAAAACTTGTATTAAACTCTTTACAGAAGGAATACAATTGAAGAAACTTCTTTTCTTCCACACCTCTCTCAGATGTACATATCTCTATCTAGATCTCTTTCCCTCAAGAGCTCTCTCTCTCACATACAACCAACTCCAACAACCTGGAATGATTTTCATGTACAATTTTGTACTATTCTTTTCAACATTCTACAATATAATAAGCTAAGAAGATCTATCATATTATATAATAATTAAGAAACATGAGCATACAACTACAGCCATTAGATGCACCTCCTAATCAAGGGCTCTAAACAGTCTTGCTAAAGATAGAGATGCAGACTTAAGACTATGACTTAATCCCATCATGCAAACACTCAGTTTTGTCCATGGAAATAACTTTTTGGATGCACAGGTAACTAACGTCGATTCCTCCCTATTTGCTTGTGACTGATGTCAGCCGATCCCTACCAACACCAGCATCTCTTGAACTACTCCTGACTGATGTCGGTCGCTCCTGACTGACACCAGTGATTGTGTAAACCTGCAACTATCAAAACACACTCATATGTGAAGCTTTTAGCTCCACACCTTAACAATCTCCCACTTGGAGATAAACAGCTGCACCAGTACCTATACAGCAACATCTTCTAGCTCCTCCATCTTCAACTCAATCATGAAGACCAACAGAAGTTGAATGAAGATTCAACTTCTCCTTTGTAACTGGCTTGGTTAACATATCAGCAGGATTCTTATTTGTATGGATCTTCTCCATCTTCAACTCACCATCTTCCAATACCTGTTGTATGAAGTGGTACCTAAGCTGTATGTGCTTGGTTCTTGAGTGAAAGGCTAAATTCTTAGCCAAATTAATTGCACTGTGACTGTCACTATACAATCTGCAACTCTCTTGCTCCTTTTCTAACTCTTCCATGAATCATGTCATCCATATCATCTCTTTGCTAGCCTCTGTGACTGTAATATACTCTACTTCTATAGTTGACAAGGCAACAACCTTTTGCAACTTAGAAATCCAGCTAACTGCCATTCCACCAACAGTGAAAACATATCCTGTGGTGCTCCTCCTTCCATCCAAATCACCTGCCATATCTGAATCTACATAACCATGTAGAGAAGTATCTGAACCTCCATAGCACAAATGCCTACTACTGGTTCCTCTCAGATATCTAAGGATCCACTGAACTACTTTCCAGTGTTCTTTTCCTGGATTGGCCATATACTTACTTACAACTCCCACTACTTGGGCAATATCCGGTCTAGTGCATACCATTGCATACATCAAACTCCCTACTGTGGAAGAATATGGAACTCTACTCATGTACTCTACCTCATCATGTGAATTAGGACATTGTTCTTTACTCAACTTAAAATGTCCAACCAAAGGTGTGCTTACCGGTTTTACATCCTACATATTGAACCGTTTCAACACCTTGTTCACATAATCCTCTTGAGACAAAATCAACCTGTGATTTTTTCTGTCTCTCTTGATACTCATGCCAAGGATTTTCTTTGTTGCTCCCAAATCCTTCATGGCAAATGTTTGAGCTAATTTCACCTTAAGCTCAAAGATATCATGCATGTGTGATCCTGCAACTAGCATATCATCTACATACAACAACAGAATAATATATCTACCATTATTCAATCTCATAAAATACACACAATGGTCAGATTGACACCTACTATAGCCATGCTCAGTCATAAACTTGTCAAATCTCAAATACCACTGTCTAGGAGCTTGCTTGAGGCCATACAAGCTTTTCTTCAATCTGCACACTAACTTCTCCTTACCTTTGACCTCAAATCCTTCCAGCTAATCCATATATATTTCTTCATCCAAATCTCCATGAAGAAACACTGTCTTAACATCAAGCTGCTCAAGATGCAAATCCTCAATAGCAAGTAAAGATAGTACAGTTCGTATAGAAGTCATTTTAACAACAAGAGAAAAAATCTCACCAAAATCAATACCTAGTTTTTGTGCAAATCCTTTCACTACCAACCTGGCCTTATATCTCATCTTACCATTCTCACCTTCCTTCAATCTATAGGTCCATCTATTCTTTAGTGTCTTCTTATCAGCTAGCAACTCAACCAAATCCCATGTTTGGTTCTCTTTCAAGGACTCCATTTCCTCAACCATGCCACGCTCCCACTGATCCTTGGATTCTGCCTGTATTGCTTCTTTAAAACTCTCTGATTCTCCACCATCAGTGAGCAATAAATAGAATAATGAAGGGGAATATCAAATTGGAGGTTTACTTACCCTTTCTGACCTCCTGATGGGCATCTGAGACTCATTCACAACACGCTGTCCACCCAAATTCTCTGACAGTGATCGACCTCTGTCACTTCCAGGCCTACAACTGGCCAACGTCAGTTCTTCCTGACCGATGTTGGTTCCTACTTGGCCGACGTCGGTCTCTATATGACCGACATCGATTTATGTCCTACCAACGTTGGTTCTTGCCTAGCAGACGTCAGTCTCTATGTTTTCCTACAAGTGATTATTTCTTCTTCTCGTGAGCTCATTTTGAACCGTCACCTCATCCAATTCTCCATTACTCTGCCCAGATTAATTCAGCTTTCTCACCTGATCACTATACATCACTTTTTCATTGAAAACAACATCACAGCTCCTAATTATCTTATTAGTTTCTAGATTCCAAAACCTGAAACCAAAATCTCTTGAGCCATAGCCAATAAATGTCCACCTCATAGACTTAGCATCCAGCTTCTTTCTATTTTTCTTATCAATGTGCACAAAGGCTTCACAACCAAAAACTTTGAGAAATGAGAGATCTACCTTTTTACCTGTCCATGCCTCTTCTAGAATTCCACCATCCAGAGCCATAGAGGGTCCTCTGTTAGTCAAGTACACTGCAGTATCAACAGCTTCTACCCAAAACTCTAAGGGCAAACCAGCATGCAATCTCATACACCTTGCACACTCTATAATTGTTCTGTTCATCCTTTCAACAACTCCATTTTGTTGAGGTTTCCTTAGAACCATCCTTTGCCTGTGGATTCCATGCATATAACAATACCAGTTGAACTTATAGCTACAAAACTCACCACCATTGTCAGATCTCAGGCACTTCAATATTCTATCTGTTTCATTCTCAACCATAGCTTTCCAAATCTTAAACATGTCAAATACATCAGATTTCTTATTAATACAATAGACCCATACCTTTCTTGTAGCATCATCTATGAACAAAAAATAGTACTGTGATCCTCCAATAGAAGCAACTTGAGCCGGTCCCCACACGTCTATGTGAACAAGCTGCAACTTATGCTTCTTCTTTGTTGACCTAGTTTTGAGAAAACTCACTCTCTTCTATTTCCCAAAAACACAGTGCTCACAAAAATCTAGATCTATGCTTTTCAAATTTGAAAGCATACCTTTTGACTTAAGAATGGACATTCCCTTCTCACTCATGTGGCCAAGCCTTGAGTGCCACAATTTTGCATCCACATCTGAAGTAGATAATACATAAGGAAAATTGTTAGTAACACAATTACATAAATAGAGATTACCTACTCTCTTACCTCTGGCCATTACAAGTGCACCCTCGGTCACCTTCCAAGATTCAGCTATGAGAGTTACTGTACAACCCTCATCCCCTAACTTTCTTGTAGAAATCAAATTTCTCTTCAAGTTGGGAACATGCATGACATCTCTCAACACCCATGTGTTGTCATTCTACATTTTCAGTTGCACTTTACCTTTGCCAATAATTTTACAAGGCTCATCATCCTCTAAATACACTATTCCAAAATCTCCATGGACATAGTCACTAAAATATTCTCTATTAGGGGTAGCACAAAAAGATGCACCAAAATCTAACACCCAATATTCTATATTATTATGCAAAGAGAATATTAAAGCATCTTGTGCAATACCTGCAACCTTTTCTTCTTCTTTTCCTTCGTGTTGATTGTCCTCCTTAGGCTTTGACCAACAATCTCTACTTATGTGCCCTATCTTTCCACAATTCCAACATTGTGGCTTCCTGCCATTTCTAGATTTGGATCTACCTCTCACCTTTGACTTAGACCTTGATCTCCTCTTGCTCTTCTCTTTTTGCCTCCCCCTGCTCTCAAAATTTAAAGTGTTACCTGATGTTTCTTCTATGCTTTTCTTACAAATTTCCTCATTCAAGATAACACTAACAACATCCTCTACTTTTAAAATATTTGAAGCAGATGCAGTATTACTAACTGCCATTACCAAGCTATGCCAGCTTTCAGGCAAAGAACATAATATTAAAAGAGATTTAATTTCATCATCAAACACTATGTTAACTAAACTTAATTGATTTACAATTCCATGGAAATCATTTAGATGATTAGATACAGATCCACCTTCATTCATATGCAAATTAAATAATTGCTTCATAAGATATACCTTATTTGAAGCTGAGGGTTTTTCATACAAATTTGCTAAAGTAGTCATCAACTCTATTGTTGTCTTTACCTGTGATAAATTAGATATCACAGTAGATGCCAGACTCAGTCTTATAGACTCCAGAGCCTTTCTATCAAGAACTTCTCATTCTTCATCATCCATGTCTGTTGGCTTCTTTGCAATCCCACCTAACGGTAAGTATAGATCTTTTTGATATAGATAATCCTCTATCTGTATTCTCCAATGTTGATAATTTTTGCCATTAAACTTCTCTATTCTCAGTTTACTTTCTTCTGCCATTGCTTTTCCCACTCAAATAGAAATCCCTACAGAAACCCTTGTGAGTAACCTGTAATCAATACACACTACACAGATCTGAACCACCTGTTAGTGAACTTGAGCTCTGATACCACTTGTCAGGCACCTAAAACATAAATGCTTTGATACCTCTTGTTGGGGATCAACCAACAATTTTGATTACAATGTGAAAGAAATTAAATGCAGAATTAAATTAGAATGATAAGTAACTAGAATCATAAATATAGCAAGAAGAAGAGATACAAGAAACCACCTTGAAAATATGTATTAAACTCTTTACAGAAGGAATACAATTGAAGAAACTTCTTTTCTTCCACACCTCTCTCAGATGTACAGATCTCTATCTAGATCTCTTTCCCTCAAGAGCTCTCTCTCTCACATACAATCAACTCCAACAACCTGGAATGATTCTCATGTACAATTATGTACTGTTCTTTTCAACATTCTACAATACAATAAGCTAAGAAGATCTATCCTATTATATAATAATTAGGAAACATGAGCATACAACTACAGCCATTAGATGCACCTCCTAATCAAGGGCTCTAAACAGTCTTGCTAAAGATAGAGATGCAGACTTAAGACTATGACTTAATCCCATCATGCAAACACTCAGTTCTATCCACAAAAATAGCTTTCTAGATGCACAAGTAACCGACATCGGTTCTTGCATTTTTGCCTATGATCGATGTCAACTGATCCCTACCAATGCTGGCATCTCTTGAACTGCTCCTGACCGGCATCGATCACTCTTGACCGACACAGGTGACTGTGTAAACCTGCAACTATCAAAACACGCTCATATGTGAAGCTTTTAGCTCCACACCTTAACAATACATTACCTAACTTGAAGTATTTGTTGATGAAAAGATTCCTAAAAAGGTATGTCATCTCATCAAATCAATATATGGATTGAAATAATCTCTTAGGGCATGGTACATCAAGATAGATGATCACCTTTTATAGCATGGTTTTACCCATAGCCCCTCAAATTCTAATTTGTACTTAAAGATGGTAGGAATACAAATCATCATCCTTGTTTTGTATGTAGATGATCTTGTAATCACTGGAAGTTCAGAAGATCATGTTGATATTTTAAATAATGACCTCAAAATATCCTTCACCATGACTGATTTGGGGCTACTCCATTACTATCTTGGCTTGGAAATATGGTAAAAATAAAATCACATTTTTATCTCCCAAATAAAATATGCCAAGACACTCCTAAAAAAGTATATGTTAGATTGTAAACCTCTTTCAACACTAATGGAGAAAGGTTTACGACTCTCTCGATTCTAGGACTCACATCAAGTGGATGTATTTCTCTATAGACAACTCGTTGGGAGTCTCATCTACTTGACCTACACCAGACCAAATATATATTTTGTTTTGATTTGTCTCTTTAAATTCATGTAGGAGCCAAAGAAATGCCACTGGGTTATAGCAAAGCTTGTTTTGAGATACGTTCAAGGTACACTTGAAAATGGTCTAGAATACAAGAAAATACTCATTTCTTCTTGTAGGGATATATTGACTTGGACTATGTTAGATCTATTGATGATAGAAATTCAATGTCAAGATACATAATTCATCTCATATCTAGACCAATCTTGTGGATCAGTAAGAAGAAAATTTTTGTTGCTCTCTCATCCACTGAGGTAGATTATCATGTCGCATGTGGAGTTGTGTGCGAGGTGATATGGTTACATCACATTCAGGTTGATATAGGCATTAGTGAAGAGAAGCCACCTATTTTTCATTGCAATAATCAAGGTGTGTTGAAACTTATGAAGAATCCTATTTTTCATAAAGGAACCAAGTACATTGAGGTTGAATGTCACTACATTTGAGAGCAAGTCTTAAACCATCACATCTAGCTCTACTACTACACAATAGATGCATAAATAGTTGATATACTCACCAGATCCCTTAGAAAGGTGAAAATTGAGTTGTTTAAAGGGTACATTTGTAAAAATAATATAATAAGGGAGAAATGTTAGCATAGATGATTAGAATAGATAAATCAGTTAGAACTACATTCCATTATTTTTAGTTGTTGATAATTATCTCCCTAGATCCTTTGAATTTCTCCCTCCTATTTTCTGCAACATCATAATTTATTTATTTTGCTTTTTGCTATGTGAATAAAACATCGAAGTTCATTGGTTTTCTCACAATATGCTATCTCATGAGATCATACCCTTTGATTCCATCACTTATTGTAATTTACAATCTAAATTAATTCCTATCAAAATTACACATCAAAGAGCATGTGTTCTACCCTGCATGCTTCCTTATACACTCCATCAACCTAGTCCTATTATATTTTCTTATATACCTCTTATTCATCCTTAGTTTATCTTAGACATTCAAGTCCATGTTCTTCAAACTAGATGAGGATGAACTCCCTTAACTTCCCGACCCCAATCACTTATTATCAATATTCCTTTTCCACCTTCTCCATAAAATTCAAGACGAAATTCCCAACCCAAAGGGTATTGTCTCATTGAGAAATTATGTAATACAACAAATAATATTCTTCTTATATAATTATTTAAAAAGGCACCAACTTATAAGAATATTTTATATGCAATGTTGTGAAATACTAATATTCTTATAGACACATAACCGACTTCATTTACGTCTATTATGAGTAACTCTAAAGATACTGATCTAGTACTATTTATTTTGATAAAGAATATTTTACTCTAAAACACACTATTGAGTAGAATCTTCCACTATTTATTTAAGTTCAAATTTTATTAAGAGATTTTTGGTTGACAATGGTTCTAGATAAAATATTTTCAATTATAACTTTATACAAAAATTAGAATTCAATAAGAGAAATCTTTAAAAATTTGAGAAATTCTATACATAACATTGATAATACTCCAACATCAGTAATGGGAATTATCACATTAGAGATATTGGGAAGTCCTAAAATGGTCTCTATTTTATTTCAAGTTGTTGTTTCTCAATTACAGTTTAATATAGGTGCATCAAGTTTCTATATGATTCACATGAGTATACAATTCCAACAGATGATACACATTTTTGATATTATAAAATCACACAACCTCGTAAGGTTTCTTTCATAGTACCTAAAAAACTAATTCTAATTATACAAATACATAATTATGATTTGGGCGAATCAAGTAAAGTGGTTGATCCATAATAGACTTATCCAAGTCCTCAGTACACAAAGGAACCTATATAAGAAATCTTACCAAAGGAACACATATTTACATAGATTGAAAAGCTTATCATGAATGAAATTAAATATTAGTTACCTATTATATATTTCACAATGTTTATTAAAAAAATACCACTATTGGTCAATATAAAGGATTCTTATTACAAAATAAAAGATTACTATAGTAGTGACGATGAAAATACATAATAATTAATAGATGAGGAAATATGCAAATTATATTTCAATTCCATTAATAGAGATAAAAACTCATCTCATTCTTTATTTACATCAATTGGAGTAGGTGAATACAAGGTTATATCTCCTCTAAAAATAATGGTTAAACTATAATTTCTAAACAACATGATACAAAAAATACTTGAAATAGCATATCATAGGGAATTTCACATTCCATTAATTCAAGCACTTTTAATGATATAAAGATTATATCTTCTAAGGAACAAGTGCAAGCTCAAAAAATGCCAAACTCAAAAATATAATCATTAAAGCAAGATTGTGGTCTATTTAAATAGGGATTTCTTAATAAAAGAATTTGAAATCAAGATTCAAAGAATCTCCTTAAAAATGTGGTCAAAAAATAGATCCCATAGCATTTTTTTCTTGTCTAGAGCCTCTCATTATAAAACCATTTATGGATGGAAAACAATATACTAATGTTGTGGTTACACACTTCAAGATGCTAATATATGTAGTATTGGTATGTAGCTACATTTACTATGTGAAAGTAATTATAAAATCTTGGTTGCTTATGTAGTCATACATATTAGCACTAAATATGTGTGATGTGAAAACAAAATAAAAATATTCCACGTTGTGACATTATTATGTGATCCTTAGCTTCTTAAAACTTGAGAACACTATAAATTTTACTTATAACTAATATAAAGCTATTGTAGAATAATCATAAGGCCTACATGCCCATCACCCAACGATTGTCAAATACCTTAAAATTTAGCTTCTCTACATTTCAAGCATTGTCGCAATCACTTTAAAATATAGTTATTTATTGGGGACTCTTGTTTTGGATATCTTGTTTCTCTATCCTCCTCTCCCTATTTTATTTATGGGATTTATCTCATAACCATACATTATACAATTATGGGGCCCTATAATCATGCAATGCACAATTCTAGGGTAAGTCCTTGTGACTCTTAGTTTATTTCATTTAATCCAATACAATACATGTATAATTTCATCTACCCTATTTCAAGTTAATGTTTCCTCACTTTTTTAGTTTTAAATTAGATGTAGGTTACATTCAAATTTATTTTTTAACAAGCTAAAAAACTCTTAAAACCTGCAAATATCTTGTTAGTCCTTGTCAAAGTAAGGATAATATAGCTTTTACTACGGCCAATAATATTTTAACTATAATTAATCTTTTCACAACATTTATTGTTGTGTTGAATTTACATTACAAATTTATATGCAAATATTAAATCATCGATAGAGGAAACACATATATAATATAAATGTGACCCTTTAAGATTCGTGAATTTATTAATTTACCAATTTCATTTGTACACTTGTTAGAGAATATTTCAAAGTCCTATGTGATTGAAAATTCAACGGACATACCACAAATACCAATAAAAAGTACAAACACATGTTAACTAATATTCAGATATTAATTCTCAAATGACAGCATAATACCTATATTTCCATTATTTTTTTATTTAAGTCTCTCTTTTTAATTAAAAGGATTTTCCTCTAATGTACCATATTTATGATACATGGCACATCAAATCACATTATTTCAATGCATTATATAGCCTAGTAAAAAGATTTTTTTTGGATAAATTGTGTCAAAACCGTGGATCAACATGTTTAGATTATCATCTATGATCTGTTATCAGTAAAAATAAATATGTAAGAACAACAAATCAAGGGTCTTTATATAGATGTCCACTGACTTATAAAGCAACCTTCTAGACTACATTTCTCAACATTGTAGTTAGTGTGGTATGTATTTATAATTATATAATATTATAAATACTAAGGTTCCTAAGTATATACTAAAAAAAAATTATGTTCAGTTACAAATAAATATTACCAATGTTAGGCAACTTAATCACACAATCTGGGTAAGACACCTATTACAATTCATTTATTGGTTATGATTAAATATTATTAATATTGGACAACTTAATCACACAGTCTGATTAAGAAAGCTACCCAGTGTTAAATAAATATTCACAAACTAAATTTAATTAATTTGATTATATTTAATACACTGTTAAATACATTTCGGTGAACTAGATTTGATTTATCTGGGATTTTCTTAGACAATATTATCCTACCATCACACAATGTTTTCTTTCAGGAAATAGACCTTAAATATAAATAACAAAAATTATTAATCTGATATTTATAATCTAATGGTTAATGCAATAATCCGAGTTCAAATCTCAGTATGACCTGATGCAGATTTTCCACGAGAATGCTACCTTACTCAAATCTCATGGAGACAATCCCCGAATATGTTAACAAGTATATTTCCCCCAAAAAAAGATGGCCGTGGAAGATGATCGGTGGGACTTGGAATTGGCTATTTCTGCGATTACAGATGTCAAATGCGTCTTCTAATTTGGCTGAGAATTCGAGTTCTACAAGCTTCTAGAATTGAGCTTCTTTTTAATTGCAGAGAAAACTTTTCTTACTCTTTAGCTTATCTTTGGATTCAGTCTCTAAGTATCTCTGTACGTTTTTTGTACTTCTTTCCTGGAACGGAATCTCTTACCATGAACAGGATCTAAATAACGCGGTAAAGAAACAAGTAAATATTCAAGCCCTAGCAAATGTTCTAGAACTTTAAATTTAATATCTTAGATGGACAATTTTAGAAACCCAAAAAAATTAAAATGACTACCTTGTATGATTGCCCTGCACATAAACTATATTTTCTGGTTCGAATCTCTGTTGCCTTCCCTCTCGGCAACACGACCGGATTGTCGATAATTTGGCGGGAAACTCCATTCTTTAGCCGTGAAATCAAATTCCAATGGCTTACTGCGCAAATGCAATTGTTCATCACAAGGCTATGAAAATCACTTCCTTGGAGACTGAAAATCTATTCTGTATACGGTACAATTACACTGCAAATTTAAGTGAAAATTGTAAGAAAATCAAAGTGAGAATTAAAATTAGAATACTATATAGAAACAATTTCCCTCATAAATAAGCAATTTTACTTCTGCAATGCTTCTCAGTTAACCAACATTTAAGACGAGGCAAAGCAATAAGTAATTTCTAAATCTCTTAGTTGATATAATTATGGGTTTTACAAATTCGTTGGTAATTCATTATTTCATCGTATGAAAACCACTTCTAAATTAATTAGTATCGGTTTAAAATTGTTTTATCTACAAGATTTTGTAAGTAGATTTAATGAAAAAATATATTTTAATGTAGTGATTGTAGTAATGTTGGGTTAATTGTATTAATATAAATTTTTAAAAAAAACAAACTGACAAAAAAAAGAAAAACACCTACTTATATAATAAGGCAAATAAAACCTAGAAAATTTGGAGTGAATGGAAACACCCCAAAAAACCATTAGTGCCCTCTTCCAAAAATGCTTTTATATGTTCCAAAAAGGTCAAAAACCTTAATATACTCTTCCAAAAATGTCAAGTTCTAATTCAAGAATATGTTTTGCAATAAAAATATGATTTGACAATCATATTTTTTTGTTTCATAGTTTCGAAAGTGTTAATGATTTTTTCACATTTTCACATAGATTTATAAAATATTGATCTCCTTCTTCAAAATTCTATGAGAAAAATAATAGATAAATAAATAAAACGTAATTTAAAAATGTATATTATCCTTTAATTATTATCAATTCTTATCTAAAAAAATAATAATCAACACTCTTAAATGTAATATATTTACTCAACAATACTCAAAAAGTTTGGTGTATTGATGAGGTACAAGTAGTTTGTACTCACCAACTCATGTTTCATTCCCATTGAGTATATGAGAACTCTTTCAACAAGTGACCATGTAGACACCTTGAGGTAAGGGTCAAACTTTCCCTTGTAGACGAAGTGGAACACAATGAGGTGCTCTGGATATAGATCGTTCGATGGACATTATAGACCTAGGTCCGCCCACATGTCCCACTTCAAGAAGGTGCTCCCCCATTACTCTAGTTCATAGCTCTAGTATATCAAAAGCATTATCCTAACATTTTCCTTGATAATAGAGTCAATAGCAAAAATAAAAAAAATAGGAGAGATAATTGGTCTCCTCCATCAAGCCTTAGGATTAAGCTTAACTTTGATGGTGCGGCTAAAGGCAATCCAAGTATGGCGGGCTTTTAGAGATTCTAGGGGAAATTATTTTACTCAAATACAGTGAAGTACTTAGCTTCTGCTACAACAATGTTGCTAAAGCCAAATCTCTGTGGTGTGGCCTATCTTTAGCAATACAAAAAAATTGGCTTGATTTGGATATAGAAGGGGACTCAAAAATCATCATTGAAGCCCTCTCGAATGGATCTACACACAATTAGATCTTAAAGAATATTATGGAAGACTACAAATCTTTGTGCAACAATTTGAGGACTTACTCCCCCTTGCACATCTTTTTCAAAAGTAATAAGTTAGTTGATCATATGGCTAATGAAGGTGTAACCCTTAACCACTCAAAACAAAGCCTCCATATGACCAACACACTCCCCAAAGGATATAAGTCTTGGAGGATTACAAAAAATGATTTAAACTAACCACCATATTAATGAGGATCATCATTAATCAATTGAGGTGTGATTTTGAGGATCTATAAAGCATAGGAATTAATTATGAACAATGGAGAATTATGGTTTTAAGGAGGTATGAGTATCGTGTGTGTCTCACAACATGTTATTTACCTCCTTCCACTCTCCACTTTAGGCATTCTACACCCTTCTCTACTTTATGCCCCTAGCTCTACTAAAATTTCATCACTGGTGACATGGATTCGAAAGGTTCTGGCAGCAAGCTTCCCAAGTAGGACAAAGGTAAGGCTTCTATTGTTAATCTAGTTAATGCTATGAATAATAGTTTGCTACATAACTATTCCTTAAAATATGTCCATTCCTCCTTTTTGGGCCTAGTGAATGATCTAAAGCTCTACCATATGCTAGACTTGGGCTCCCTCCTAGATAAAAAGCCCTACTTTACTACACATGAGGCTCTAGATTTTTGGCAAAAAACCCTACTTGAAGGTGTGAAGGGTGAAAATTTATTGAAATGGATGGCTACAAATCTGCTTCATGCCTAGCTTACTTCTCATCTTAGATCTAGTTCCTCAATGGCTTTTGTAGAGGTGGTGATCAAAGGTACAGAAGATAAAGGTCAATCTAATGCTCACTTGGACACCCTCAAAGTTAGTTAGCTAATTGGAATTCAGACTATTCTCTTTAGTGCTAGTAATTCTCATACAGTTCATGAAGATGTGGATCATTTCAATCATTTGATGGACACCAAGGTTGATAAAATTTAGACTCTGATTAAGGAAATAGTTGAAGATAATATCTTGCAGCATAGGAAAGTAAAGGCAATCTATGAGAGGTTGGGAATTAGGCATGACACTTTGAAAATTAGTTTGGCAAGATCCTTGGCTGCTATCAACCTAAAAGAACAAGTTCATAATGCTAGTAATAATACTGATATTATTATCTCTAATGAAGAATATCTTTTGTTTCTTTGTAGCTCTGAGTTTCTTGCTCTAATATAACTTTGATACTCTAACTATATCTACCTAGTCCTAGCAAGGTTTTTGTAAAAATATTTTAAATAGACGGGCTTTGCCCTTTTTTTGACTTATCAAAAAATATATATATTTACTTAACAATATAATGAGTGTATGATCTAGTCCATATAAATGTTCACACTAAAATGAATGTATGAAAAAAGATTAAATTCTTTAAATTTTCTTGAGTTCTACTCTAAATACTTAAATTAACAACTCCAATGACTTCAAATTTTAGCATGAAAAATTATCACATTTTTTAAAATTGCTTTTTTTATATGTTGATAGTTATTATTTATTGTATGCTACTAAATGTTTTATGGTCAATTCTTCAGTTTGATGTTCCTATGGAGTTCAAATATTTTGAAAAAAAATATTGTTCCTCTCCATGCAACTAAGTTAAACTACCTAGCAATTATTCTTTTAATCATTATTGTTAAAAATTAAAATCTTTACTTCATTGTTTGTTATTCAATAATTTTTTTCCATATATAAATTTAAATTTTCCATAGGTCATTTGATGTCTTTTTATAATTTTTTTAATATTGAAAAATAAAATCACTTTGTTGGGACCTTTCACTTAATTATGTATATTTATTTTATAATAGTGAAAAGTTTTATACATGGGTAGATGGAGAAGTGAATTTTATAGTGGTATTATATTCAAATTCAAAGTCTTATTTTTATATTACATGGGTTTAATCAAAGACATAAACAAGTATAATTTATGATTATATAAGTTATAAAGTGTGGGCCTCACATCTAGTCGATAATATCCAAATGTTACACTCTCCAATTCCATTGTATTGGATTTTTTTTATTACAAACTTAATCTTTTGTAATAAAAACATAATCACTGGCTTTAATAAATTTTAAAATGTTCAATTATTAATTTTTTAATTTTAATTTTAAATGTTAATTTTTAATTTTAATTTTTTTAAATTTTTATTTACTATTGGTCATCTCATATGTTCTATTAGTACAATATAATATTTACTCATAATTATTATTAATATTCAAGCTATAGATAATCCTCTTATTTATATAACATGGATAATTGTGCATAATTCTCAATCATGTGAATTATGAAAACATTTTGAAAAAGAACTATACATTCTTGATGATAAAAAACAAAATTAACATAAGTGTTAAGCAAATTTAAAATCCAATAATAAGTAAAATAATATTAAACTTGTATTTTCAATTTCAAATTATTAAATCAAGCATACATTATAAAATTACATGCAAAATCAAACACAAACAAGTCTCAATACAAAGACATGGACTAGGTATTATGTTGCCCTTATTTTTAATGCATTTATTTATTTTTTAACTATTTGTTTAAGTTAGACATTATTGGCATATTTTTTCACTTTTGATGGTTTCTACCCCTCTTCTCATTCCCTCAATGCTCACTTTATTTCCCACCTTTATCCTATTTTACGCTCTATCTCCAAATTTAAGTACCTCCAAATATATTGCATCTATTTGAAACACCCAAAATACTTATATATAATTTATTTAGTATTATCTAAGTCATAGAACACTCAATCACTTGGTCCCACCTTCTTTGCTTTTAGTCATTCATGTTATTTTACACACCAATAAAGCAATACTTTGAATTCAACTATATATAAATACACTCTTAAGAATTGTACTTCTTTTACACCAAATATGACACATGAAATTATTAGTATTATATAGAGCACTCATAATAATTCTAAGAAAATATCAAACAATCATTAGAGTATTTATCATTGTATGAAGCTAGTATTTCCCATTGAAATTATGATGTGGTATTTAAGTTATATTGTAAATGATGATTTTCATGACAAACTCTGGTTTTCATTATTAATTTTGTTTATTATTGATAATATGAATTCATATTTATCATACCATAGAAGTATCGTAGTGTATCTAGTTTATGTGTAGTGACAATGATAGTAATTGTAGACACTAAAATTTAATCAATAAATATTTGACAATACTTGTTTTTGACATATTTATTTTTCCTAGCCAATTCAACATTATGATCATCTACAATCTTGAAAAAATAATTCAAAGTCTTAAAATTACTAAGAACATCTTCCAAACTTCCTTATTTCATTCATTTTCATCCTTATCTAGAAGATACTTTATTATCGCTCTTATTTCATAAGCTTATGTTATTTTAGGACAAGTCCATACTAGGTAGACAAGGGCACACTACTTACATGTCCAATAGTGAAGGCTTGTCTCTCATGCTCTAATGTCTATCTTTTCAAAATGACACACTTCCTAACGGATTTCTTACACATATCCATAGATTGGTTATCAAAAACATTCAAAATATTTCTTTATAAAATCACATCAGGGGTCACACTTGAAATGACTTGGTAATCTCTTACAAGGCATCTATATTTTTTATTTCAAAAATATCTATTTTTTTAGTAAAGATCCATGTTACAATTTTACTTAAATTGTATAATAGTTGGTCAAGTCTGACATTATTTATTGTAGGTTGAGGGCATACCTTGTCAAGCATTCTAATCAAATTTTCTAGTTACATTCATATGATCTTTCTTAAATGGATAACTAAATCAACCTAAGGACCTTTGGGCTATGTAGGCAATACCTAGTCAACAAGCGTTTTTCTAAGAATAGCATGACCATTCCCATGACCTCCATTTTTTTCCCTTTTAATCTTATTTTATGTACTTGTGTAGGATTAGGGTTATGATATTACAGGTTTTTTACACATCAGTTTAGACTCCAAATAGAGACATTTCATGTAAAAACATAGGATAAAACCCCCATATTTTCAAATCTAATGCACAACCTAATAAAAAAAATCATAGTAGATAAAAATCAACACATTTCACTCATGTCTGCCTCTTATATACTTTCCCAACTGACACATTTGAGCCACTATTTTCTAATAAATTCAAGCACACGAGGTTTGAATTATTTAATATATGTCTTTGGTGACGTCAAAAAATAATTTAAATTTTGTTTTGCGTAGTCAAATTGAGAAGATTACAATCATACTCTTATTATTAACATTTGGTTGATGCATTGCTATATGTAGCATATTCGTATAGAGATGTATTATACGAGAGATTATGAGTCCTAAATTTTATTTTATTTTTATATTTTTGTTGTGAAAATTTATTAAATGATATAATTTTTTTAATTATACATGTAAGCATCTTACAATGGTTTCATTTATATTTCTTTAAAAAAATATATCCTTTACACAATTTCCATCACAAAACTATAGTGTGATTCAATAACATAAATGTTTGGCACTCATAATGCTTCATATAATGAATCTATTAATGTATTATGTTATCTAATGATTAAATTTAGTGGTTGACCCTAGCTATCATTAAAAAAATTGATGACGATTATTTATAAAACATTGGCCTTCAAATTTTAGTATAGTTTATAGTAGGATAAAGAAACATTAAATATAATTTACATATTTATTATAGTCTTTTAGAATTTTTAATGGTATGTTCAAAATTTTACCTTGAATTTTTTATGGTTTAATAAATAAATTAATTTATTTTTTATGTCTTAAAAGTAAAAATATAGCCAATCAACCATCAAATTTAGTAATTGTGACTAAAAATTATTTTTGTCATGTGAAATTTATTACCATGGTGTAGGCACCTAAAATGACATTTAATAATAACTAATTATATTATTTTTAATGTATTCATTTATTTATTAACTATTTATTTAAGTTGGACATTATTGGCATATTTTTTCACTTTTGATTGTTTTAACCTCTTATCAAGGCCTCAATGCTCGTTTTCTTTCCCTCCTTTCTCTTGTTTTATGCTCTATATCCAAAGTGCCTCCAAATCTATTGCATCTATTTGAATCACCCACAATACTTCTAGATGATTTATTTAGTCTTAGTTAAATCATAGTGCACTCAATCACTTGCTACCTCCTTGTTTGTTTTTAGTTGTTTATGCTAGTTTACACACCAATAGAGTACTACTTTGAACTTAACTATATATAAATACACTCTAATAATTTTAGTTCATTTACAATAAAGATGACACAAGAAATTATTATTATGTAGAGAACTTACAATCATTTTACAAATATTTTTTAAACCCTAAATTAGACATGGATCCTAATGAGATAGATAGGGTTAAGAATATAGAAATGAATGAGCACAAGTGGAATAAATGGATATATAGTAGGATAGTTGATTACAAAAATTAGATAGAATATATACTAAATTTATTATATTGAGACATACTAAAAGTAGGAAACACAACTATGCTAGATATTATAATGATAATGAAAATAAGATACTTAGCTAGTTTTGATGCTAATACAGATATAGATCTAAAATAGTTAAGAAGAAAATTGGAGCCATATTCATGGAGATTATCGATCAATGTTACTTTAGAAACATCAATTGTATAGGAGACAATCATTGAATATGTTAACAACTATATTTCACCCAAAATAATGGCCATGGAAGATAATGGGTGGAACTTGGAATTTGGCTATTTATATGATGACAGATGTGTTAAATGCGTCATCTTCTAAGTTGGCTAAGAATTTGAATTTTACAAACTTTTAGAATTGAGCTTATTTTTAATTGCAAAGAAAACTTTTTTAATTCTTAAATAGTTTATATTTGGATTTAGTGTCTAAGTACTTATGTACTTCTTTTCTACTTCTTCCCTAGATCATAACCCCTTACCATGAACAAAATCTAAATAACACTATAAAGAAACAATTAAAATTCAAGCCTTAGAAAATGTTCTAGCACTTTAAATTTCATATATTAGATGGACAAGTTTACAAACCCAAAAAAAAATTAATTACTAGCTTGTATTTCTTGATGGGAATTATCCCATTAATGGTGATGAGCCAGAGGCTCAAAAATGTGCAAAGCATAGAGATTTAAGTCGATCACAATAATTTATTATTCATTCAAAAATACAATACATATATAGGGCAAAAATTTCCTAAAAAATAGGAGATAATATTTGTCCCTTAAATTACTCACTCAAACTCCTAATATCTCTCTCCGTATAAAATCTATGTGAGATAATATCTCACTTACAAATTTATTTATAGTGCTTCACATTAGTTTATTCTATCACCCTCCCCTATGTGAACTTATGGACGTCAGTTTCAATCAATATTGCATCCGTACAATATTAAAAACTCTGATGACAAATTAACTCCTGATACTTATGACATATCTATCAATAAAATTTACTATGAAACTTTATATTAAAGTTATATACCTATCTAAAATGGCATTTAAAATAAAAGTAAAGATTTAACTTATTGCTTAAAAACAAGTTTACTAATAATGCTAAAGACTTTTAAATCGACTTGACTTAATAAACTGACTAATACTCTTAAATCTACGACCCAAAAGCCTAAACATTGAAAGAGTCAACTATATTTAAAGACTTTAACAATAAAATATTAGTCTATTATCTTTAACCTTATCCTTCACGGGAATGAATGCAGAGACAATGGAGGATCAGGTTCACCAAAAGAGAGATGCTGATGATCAGGTTGAAGGAGAAGCCACAGAATGTATAGATCTGTGATCTTCGAGCTGTGATAAGAGAATATCCTAGCTTCAAAATGGAGGTATGACGCCGAGAATTCATAAAGAGATCCTAAAGCAAGATATTGACAAAGAAGGTTTGAGAATATCAACTTCCTCATAGAATATCATTCATCATAAATTAAATACATATTGCAATACATAGAAGAGAGGTAAAGTTTGATGGCGGAAAGGAGAACAACATGGAGATTTTTATCTACTCGTGGATTGGGAATCGAGTCTCAAATCTCTTCCTGCTGCAAATTTTCTTTCTTATCACCATGAACAGACGATGTCGAGTGTTGCATCCAATATGGATGCCAAATTCGATCCACAAACAAATGTAAAGAGAATATAGGCAGAGTACAGGTTTGAAGCCGATCCCAAAGAGATAAATCGACCTTTCCTAATGGACTCTGATCTATTGCACAGAACAAAGCCGAGGTGAGGGACAATGCCACTGAGCCAAAATTCAATGTAGGGATTCTGCAAGGACAGATCTATGTATAGAATGTATGAAAAATGTTAAATCTGCACGGCACGTGGTCTGCACTGCCGTCCCAATGTCAAATTTGATGAATGGCCTTTCGAATGAATAGAATTTCAAATATGGTCTGCATTCTAAAATTCTTATTATGAACAAGACTTGAAATTTGCAGAGAGGTCCAGGATGGAATCTGCTTTGATACCACTGATGGGAATTATCCTATTAATGGTCGTGAAATAATATCTCACTTAAAATTTTATTTATAATGCTTCAGATTAATTTATTCTATCATGTCTGCCTTGCACATTAAATATATTTTCTTGTTCAAAACTCTGGCATTCTATCTCAGAAACTAGATCGGATTGTCAATAATTTGGAGGGCAACTCCATTCTTTAGCCCTCAAATCAAAATTTAATGGCTTATTTCACAAATGCAATTGCTCATCACAAGGCTCACTATCATCAATGAATATAACTTTTTTCAAGGTTATGAAAATCTATTATGTATACGGTATAATTATACTTCAAACTTAATTGAAAATTATAATGGAAATCAAATTGATAATTTAAAATATAATAGTATATAGAAACAATTTCCCTCATTAATAAGAAATTTTATCTTTGCAATGTTTGTCAATTAACGAACATTTAAAATGCATTGAAGCAATACATAATTTTTAAATTCCTTCACTAATATAAACATGGTTTTCACAAATTTTCATTGATATTCCCAACATGGGCAATTCACGACCAATATTAACATTCTTATGGTCATTCCAAAAACTACCTCAACTTCACCTCAATTTTTTGGCCATGCGTCTAATCATGAAAATGAGTTGAATATTAAATATTTGATGCTTTCACAGTCCATATGATTACTGAAGTTTTTCTAAACAACGGGACCTTAGTAGAAGCTCATTCTGATAAGTCTTAATGACCTTTATAGAAGCTCATTCTGATAAATCTTAATGACCTAATAATAAATATTATTATAAATAAAAGTAATATATATTACTAGTAACTTGTATATTACAATAATATTCAACAATATTTATATTATAAATATATAATAAATTATTTATATGATATATTATATATTATTATAATATTTTATATTTATAATTAATATATAAATATAGATTTTATAATTTTAATGTCTTGTCTCCATGTCAACAACATTACATTATAGTGATGATTCGAACCACACATCAAATATAGAACCCTTTTGCAATCAAATTAATTCTATTGATGTCTTGATCGCCCTTTACAATAGAAAACAACCAATATAATATATATAATAATGTAATAGCTATATTTATATATAAGAATATATATTAAGAATAAATTTATAATAATTTTAATAATTTAATAAAAATTATAATAATTATATTGTAATAATATTATATAAGAAAAATAGTATAATATAAATATAGATTATATTGTCTTAATATATTTATTAATATTATAATATATATTACTATATATAAATAACACTAATGTATTACATATTACTAATATTAATAGTATATTAATAAACAATATAATATCTTATAATTATAGTTTTATAATCTAATAAACTATAATTATATATTAGAAAAATGATTAATAGATTATTATTTCTTAAAATTTGATGCACAAAAAGGGAGATGGGATAGGTGTGCATGGGTTTCAAGGGAGGTACAAATACCAATTTACACTCTTACGCTTTACAAAATTCTACTTTATCAAAATAGAAAATTACATCCTTCTGACATAACTTACACTTTTCAATATAGCAGTTACAGTGTCTACACAGAAAGTTATAACAATTAGGGTGGTACCTAATTTGAAATACATCCGACCATGATAGTACTTGCATAGAATATGCAGATAATGGTGGAAATTTGAACCCAAGTCCAAAAAACTACCAAAAATTTATAGTTCTTGTGGGCCTAGGGTTAATTTTGCCTTTCTTCCAATCACTAAATAAAAAGAATTGTGCACTATTGTTATGAATACAATGGATTTTATTAGTAATCCTAAGAATGAGAATGGAAAAGATTACAAATATTTATATGTGTATCTATTTGCATAAGGCATCATATGTCAAATGATTAAATTTTATATAAGACATATTTCATTGAAGAAGTATTTTCCATTTTTTGTCTAATTAGTTTTAGAGTCATCCAATTAATTTTTATATAATTCAAAAATTCAAAAACTTCATAAATAATTAATTTAAACTCATCTAAATTGACACACAATGCATTCTCTACATTTTTAAAGGAGTTGTTGATATATAACACCTATTTTTATTGCCATGACAATTGTTTCAATCATGTATTAAATAAATGAACTAGTTGAGTGAAAGCTTCAAATTTCAATGAATGATGCGACATGTCACTAAACGTTACATGTGTATCTACTTGAGCTTCTTCAAAATTGTCACCTAGAATACCTTATCATTGCCACTCACCATCACCACCTAGCTTATTTTGAAATATTTCACAATTTTCATGCTCTATATGGTCTTTCCTTTCCCCATTACTAGACCATTATTCAAGTTTAGTGTGAAACATAATATTTCCTCCCTAAAAAACTCAATTCCATGTTTTTTGGAGGAATACACAACCTCATTTTACACTATCACCTCCACCCAAACTATTATATTATTTTTACTTCTATGTGATTCATGCACAAAGGTGATAGATGTTAGTGGTTATGGGTTTTTAATGTGGTAAAATAATTGATTTACAGTATCTCACTTTACAAAACCCACCTTTTCCAAAATAGAGAATTACATCCCTTTCAATGTAACTTGCACCTTTGAGGCAACTATTAGTTTAATTACACTAAAGACTTTTCATTTGAGCTTGCTCCTTATATTCATCTTAAAATATTTTATATGTCATTCCCATCACATCCTAAGATTAAAAATCTAATCCACACTCAAATTAATCATATATTTACACTAAATTTTTTCCTTTTTATCTACCATGTCTTATGTAGTAATTGCAATAGATGGCCACCATATAATATTTATTATGACCTTCTTCAACCACCTATATATATAATTACAAAACCCAATAATATTTCTTACATAGTGGCCCTTTTATTTTTATTTTTAAGCTTGATGGATGGCATGAAGTAATAGATGTGTAGGTGACCATTAATAATTGAGCTCCTTTAGTGGATGGTTATATGAGCCATAGATAGATGGTGTGTCTTCTAAATTTATCTCAACTTGGAAGAGATGATTTATTATGTTGTTCAGTTCAGATTGTTCTCTAATTCAATATTTTAAT